>CM055109.1:21632316-21840421 GCA_029204225.1 Diphasiastrum complanatum | reverse complement strand
AAGGTGTGTGGCATAGACAGACAAGTATCACAATTAGTTACAGATTATCTTAGAGTATATTCACTCAATTGATAAGAAGTAATGCTGTAAGAGATGGTAGAGGAAAGGAATGCTCAAGCTTATAGAAATTGGCTCTCTTCTCTCTATTGATACTCAAATCTGTGCGTATGTACATTGGCATGGAGTCTCGCCCTTATAGGAATGAACATTGGCCTGAGATTTGCTCTCCAATTATTGGGGTACTGATTGGAAATGGCCACATAACTTTTCGGAGTGTCGCTATATAGCATTGCGCACGCTTAATTACAATGTATTTACAAGATGCAAATAGGCCTTTACATGAATTTAGGCTCTATAGCATATTTACATGTACAAAAATTCAAAATTTTAAATCATATAACAATTTCATAGGATAATGTGGAATCATAGGCCTCCACACCCTTCTATCGGTACGACACCAGCTAAGTGCCTCAAAGCACAGAGGGAATTGTGTGGCACAACTCAAGTACAAATGATAAATATACATTGTTAAAGTCAAGTTACTTACAAAATAGATAAAAGCAAGTTAAATTAGACTCTTAAGTTTTAAAAATGAGGCAATAAGAAAGTGCCACTTTAGCTCTTTTGGACCCAACTATATAAGAACAAATCCTTTGTGTTTTATGTTTGTAATTGTTATTTGATCAATCAAAGAGTTGAGTTCCCTCCTATTTGTGTCTCGTGAATGCTTGAGAGAGAGAGAGAGAGAGAGAGAGAGAGAGAGAGAGAGAGAGAGAGAGAGAGAGAGAGAGAGAGAGAGAGAGAGAGAGAGAGAGAGAGAGAGAGAGAGAGAGAGAGAGAGAGAGAGAGAGAGAGAGAGAGAGAGAGAGAGAGAGAGAGAGTTGCGAGGTGAATGTTTACTATTCTATTGCACATGATGCCTAGATCGCTAGTCTTGTGTAGTATCTCCCTTTGCTATTTAGATTTGTTGCAAATGCTTTGCAGGTCAAAACAAGCCAAGCTATTGGTTTGTGCATAGGAAGAATGGTTTCCATGCTCTTTCGTAGCTAGTCTCTCCCTCCTTCCTCCTCTCCTTCTTGCGACATACATCATAGGTGTTAGATTCAAACCAAGGGCTTTAAGCCAAGGTAGGTAGATTTCCCTTATGCCAAGCCTTGGAACCCAATAGGGGCCAAGAGCTATGAAGGGTACGAAGCCAACAAATAGCCAAGGAGTAGGAATAGAGATAGATTTACAATCCCCATGCATTTTCTAGGATTTACTATATATTTTAATTTTCGATTGGACGTCACTTAGGCTTTGAAGGAGGTAACAACTGCCACTTCTCTTGTTGAAATGATTAGTTTTCAGCTTTTACCTCACCATCCTCCCCGTTGGATCGATTTTTGACCTCCCTATACTACAATAGAATCGGTCCTTCCTTTTCACTTACCCATAGCACTCTTAGCAAAAGTAGATCTGCTGGAAAGGTAGCAAAATAAGGGTAACATACCTACTGCTAAGTTGTCTTTTATGTCGATGATGTGGTTCCTCACTGATTCACCAACAATTTTAAATATGTGTATAGGATCCAAAAGATGATTTATAAATAAATTCCTCTAATAAGATAATTTATGAAAAATAGATAATCATTTCATACCGTCAAATGATTTTTCCCATGAGAAATTGACATTGTGATGTTAAAGTCATTCATCATGCCATTCTACTACTCCCATGCATGAGGGTGGTCGTCTAATTAACGGATTCTTTCTCCGCCTCCATAAAATTGTATTCAATGTTCAAAAAGGGTGATCAAGCATCAAGTATTTTTGATGATTTTCATACACCACATTTTTTAACATATTTGTGCTATGACGACCTTCCAAATGTGGCCCACAATAACATGTGTTATAGCCTGATATAGTTAAAACTACATAGGTCATGAAATAAATATGAGATAACCTTAGTGAAATGTACTCAACCCAAGATATCATAGGATATAGTATCTCCTTGAACATTTACAAAAATCGATTCATGTGACAATATATATACTTGAACATTCACTTAATCCGAGATACATGCCCAATCCATTAATTGTGCCAATATTTGCATCGAACATTGCAATCGTGGGATAATTGCAAAATGTCGTAACACTTTTTGTGGCATGCATCATCTCTATAATGTGAAGTGTTACGTGTTGGACATTGAAGCTTTTTTGAATGCGCACCTCTACATCAAACATGGTCTTCTGGACATGCATGTATTGTGTCATTATCCATCTCAATCATGTTTATCATTTTTCATGTTTCTTTTTGTGTTTTAGGTATCACATTTTCTTTCAAAAGTATTTTATGCAATAACCTAAAAGAAAATGATAATGTGTGTTAGAAAAGAAAATAAATAACTTGTAAATAAGTTATAAAATACGTTCTATTATAAGTTAAGTACTCGAATAATGATGCGACAATACGGATACTCCATTCGTATGTTGCTTGAAGGTTTAAAAATTGACGTAGTTAGTCTCGAAATGGATGCTCCTAGATACAAAGGGGTGTCTAACTTTAAAATATCATCCTCATCCATATCAAATTGTTCGTGGTCTTCATCTTCATTAGAAGATGTGTGCGTAGCATCATCCACTTCATTATATTGTACCTCATCATCATTAGAATCAGATGCATTACTTTTTTCTCCATTGGCAATTGTATTTGCCTCTTCAATCAGTTTAATTCTTTTTTCTCTCATGCGTACCAAAACTTGACGATGATTGTAACTAAACACGGATGGATCAATCTGTGAAATGGCATTCGATTTATTGGCTACACACATTGTACAAATTCAATAAGTAACGTATATAGAGTAATGAACATTATAATTGAGTACAAAAAAATGATCATTTATAACTGATGAAAATCTAGCAAATTCACACGTGTGGGGAACCACAAGAAATGTGTGAATGATCTTTACCATGCTTTGTGGTGGCACACAGATCACCTGTAGAGCAATCTTGCAATCTACCAACAGATATGAGGCTAGAGCACAATCTAGAATGCTACAGATCAAAGCTACATTAATTTCTCACAAAAAGGGAAAGTACACAAGCAAGATCATGTATGAAGAAGACACAAAATCCGAGTTAGAGAGAGAGAGAGAGAGAGAGAGAGAGAGAGAGAGAGAGAGAGAGAGAGAGAGAGAGAGAGAGAGAGAGAGAGAGAGAGAGAGAGAGAGAGAGAGAGAGAGAGCAATTACAAGCAAAATCGAATGAGATCCAAATTTGACATTATGACATTACCAATGCTTGATTCTTCATTAGAAATGAATGAGAATGATATGTACATATATAGGAGAGCCAAAATTCGTGGTACTCCTTGCAGTCAATGCATATCCTACACCTATTCAAGTGCAAACTACTATTATCTTGACACCTAACTGCTTGCATGCACAGATTGCACCTAACTTCTACCTACTTTCTCCAAATGGGAATTTCTCAACTAGCCAAGTACAAAACTACATGCATGTGTCCATTAGAGTGTTTGCATGCCTTCCATGTCACAATGGAAACTTAGGACACATGCATTTATTGTGGCTCGAGTTTCTACATGGTCGTAATTGACCAATTCCATGTGAATTTCTAGATGCGTGTCAATCTAGACATTGTCAACATTATTGCATGTCATACTAGACCAACTAGAATTTATGCATGTCATTGGAACTTGATCTACCTAACTCAATCATAGCAGCACGCTTACTGAATCCACGATAAGATCTCCTTGATAGAAATCTTTTCCAAATGCCTTTGAAAAATTTTCCACCAATTTGCCACTATGTTGATATGCCTCCTCCATGCCTGATGTAGATCATGGGTTTTCAAGGTTCCTTTGCATGAAGGGGGCTGCATAAGAATCTGAAAAATACGAGGCTTCCATGCTTCATCATGATGACAAAGATCATATAGATCAACATTATACCATGAGCAATATTCAAGATTAAACACACTAGCTTTACTAGTCCAAATTCTATGAACTCTATCCAAAAAGGATTTAATCTTGAAACCATACTCTAACTTGATCAAATTGAGGCTAAATACTTTCTTGAGGGTGTAAGTGTCCTTAGTGGATGCTTCACTTAACCTCACAAGAAGTTTACAACATGCCTCTTCAAATGAAGGAACATATGTTTCAATATGTTTGAGCTAGTTCTTATTCTTGTTCTTACTCAATTTAAGAGCATACAAATGATGGTACAATATCTTGCTTTCTAGATTTTTTGGAAACATAATCAAGTCATCGATGACAAAAATTAATTCCAAACTAAAGACTTCATTCAAAACTAGAATAGTCTTACTCTTACTTTAATTTTGAGATGAACAAATCTCAACTAAGCAAGATACAACATCAACCAAAGAAAGAGAACCGTAGGTGAGTAGAATAGAATGAATACCACCTTCACTTATCATTTCTTTTCCATGTAATAAGAACCACAAGGACTCAGCCTTGTACAATAACAATCTTCGATATGCATGTTGAGGATACTCCTCCTCAAACTTTGACCCCATCATAAATTGGCTTTTCTCAATAGAATGAACTTTTGATGCAATAAGAGACACTGTGCTCTCGGCCTCTTCCAAGATAGAAAATAGATCTTCATGAGAAATAATAAAATCTCCATTCTCAAACACCTTTGAGATAGAGAGTGTAAAGGCTATGTAGGATAAACATCCAACCATGATCCATAGACTAGGATCTCCATCCTTCTTTCCTTCCTTAGGCCGGTGTTCCTTCCTATAAGGCGACACTCCGTGCCATTGTGCATATGCACAGATTTGAGTATCAATAGAGAGAAGAGAGCCAGTTTCTATAAGTTTGAGCATTCCTTTCCTCTGCCATCTCTTACAGCATTACTTCTTATCAATTGAGCGAATACATTCTGAAATAATCTATAACTGATTGTGATACTTGTTTGTCTGTGCCACACACCTTTCATCTTTTACTGAATTTCAGTCAGTCTAACTTGGATTTTCAAACGTCACCAGAGAGCGACAATTCTAACTGATGTGTGCAGGGAATTAGCCGAAGCTGTTAAGCATAACCATAAGCAGAACTTCTTTCAATTCTGAATGAGCTATGTGTTCAGATAACGAACTTGATTGATGCTCTGTTCTGTTTGCTTCCTATATTAAGAACTAATTCTTTGTGTTCAATTAAGAGAAATCATTAGCCAATTTGATTCTGCTTGATGAATCTATTTTCTAGTTGTTGTCTGATCTGATTGCTTACTGTTATCCTGTGAGCCTAGAAGATAAAGTACCATTTTAAATCACAGAGCTCAATCCCAAGATTGAGTGTATTCATTGCCATAAGAAGGGTCACGCAGCCATGGATTGCTGCCAGAACTCGAGAAAAAAGTAAGCACAAAATCGACAGGAGAACAGCAATAGTTCATCCTATGTCGAGGAACCCGAGAGCTCAAAGATGGGCAAAGAAAGAACAAATAGAAACTATTAGACCAACTAATGAGAGAATATTAACTCCAATGTCTTCAGGTTTGTTTCTTTTCTTTCCCATTTTCTTGTTAAATTGAGCCTATCTACATTTGTGAAGACATGTGTGCAGCATCAACATCTGACACACATGAGGTGATCCTAGACTCAGGCGCCACCTCACACTTCATGACATCAAGACGAATAATGTCTGATTTCAAAAGTGCAGATCCTTCAAGATTCATAGTTCTTGGAGATGGATCTAAACATCAAGTGAATGGTAGAGGTTCAGTGTGGCTCAACACCAACGACAGAGACATACGACTCGAAGACGTTCTGTTTGTGCGTACTCTACAATAGGACTTGCTATCTGTAGCAAGAATAGCAGATGCAGGGATGCATGTGACATTTTTTTATGAAGCATGCAATGTGATTGATGCCAGTACCAGTACTTTGATCACTCAAGGCAGAAGAAAAGAGAACCTATATCATCTGAAGGTACACCTACCTGCGGATCAAGTGCATCAGACTCATGACGACTTGCCAGACACTCTGTGGCACAAGAGACTCTGCCACATGAACTCAATGGCACTTTACGCGGCAAGCCATCATGGAGCGATAATAGGGGTCAGCAGCTCGAATGCAACCAGTTCAACAACCTATGATGCATGTTTGAAGGGCAAAATGTCACGCACTCCATTCATCAAAGACTCCTATATAATGACCAAGATTCTGGAGCTAGTGCATTCTGACATCTGCGGACCATTCAACGTGATCTCAGTAGGAGGTTCAAAATATATTATAACCTTCATTGATGACTATAGCAAATTTGTCAGAGTGTATTTTATTCAGAATAAATCTAAAGCATTTGATAAATTCACAGAATATGTGAATTGGGCTGAGAGATGTAAAGACAACAAAGTGAACCAGATCAGAACAGATCGAGGTGGCTAATACATCTCGAATCGCTTCACTGACTTCTGCAATGATCGTGGCATCATTCACAGAAGGACTACAGCCTACACATCGCAGCACAATGATGTTGCTGAACGAAAGAATAGGACCCTGGTGGAAGCAGCCAGATGCATGATGGCCTACTCGAAGGCTCCAAGGGTACTGTGGGCTGAAGCAGTAGCTACAGTCGCATACATCCAGAACAGGACAAGCAAGTCTGGTGTTCCACACAAGACACCACATGAGCTATGGTGGGGTAGAAAGCCCAACCTATCTCACGTCATAATCTTTGGCTGTGCAGCTTACACACATATTCTTGATAAGCTTTGAAAGAAGCTTGATGAGAAAGTCAAGCATGGATTTCTGGTAGGTTATGACAACAATTCGTCATACTACAAAGTCTACATTCCAGACACGAACACTATGAAAACAGTGAGGGATGTCAGATTCGATGAGAGCAGGGCAATGGCAAATGACGATCCTATTAGCTATAAAGTTCTGGAGAGACAGTACTATGACCTGCCGCCAATGACAGAGGGAGCAAAAGACGAACACGAAAACAAAATTTTTTGAGTCATCTCCCATTCGAGCAACAAATCTGACGAAGAAAAATTTGAGAGTCAGCCTGCTGCTACAGTTCCGGTAAACCAAGATGGTTCCGGACCAAGCAGAGCAGACAAAGACAAAGACATAGCTGTTCCAGTAGGATCTCCCAGAAGGTTGACAAGACCACGAAGAGTGCCAACAAGATATGTGCCAGGTAGCCCAGCTTCCACATCAGAAGAGTTCTGCGGATTCAGTGGCAAACCACATACTTTCGAGAAAGCGATTGAAAGTCCAGATAAGGACAGATGGATCCAAGCCATCAATGAATAGATGGAGTCCATGAGGAAGAACCATGTATGGACGCTAGAGCCATTACCACATAAGCGCAAGACTGTCAAATGCAAATGGGTCTTCAAGCTCAAATACAGACCAGATGGAAATGCGACGAAATACAAGGCAAAACTCGTAGCAAAAGGTTTCTCTTGGAGATACGGTATTGACTACTCTGAAACCTTCTCTCCTGGCATCAAACATTCGTCCCTACATCTGTTATTTGCATATGCAGCAGCTTATGACCTCAGGATCCACATTGTGGATGAGAAGACAACCTTCTTGCATGGCGAAGTAGACGAAGAGGCTTATATGGATCAAACCCCAGGATATGTCTCGAATTCACTTCCTGACTATGCATGCAGAATGCATAGAAGCATCTACGGTCTGAAACAATCAGCCCGATAATGGTACAAGAAGAAAGATCAAGTCCTGAAATCATTAGGATTCAAGCCTCTGTTGGCTGACTCCAATGTATATGTCAGAATTACAGATGGGCAGATCATCATTGTGGCTGTGTATGTGGACGACACTTTGATACTTTGGAAGAGTGAGCAGCTAATTGCTGAAGTAAAGGCAGACATCTCAAAACATTTCGAGATAGTGGATCTGGGAGAATCCAGGTGTTACCTAGGCTTACAAATTGAAAGGGACTACGAGGGAGGTAGGTTATACCTTCACCAGTCCAGATGCACCCAGAAGATCCTAGAGGACTTTGGGATGCTGAACTGCAAAGGAAAAAACACTCCAATGCTCGTAGGGACGGTGCTGATGAATGATGACTATCCATAGACTGAGGAAGAAGGAGAACAAATGCAGCTCACACCTTAGAAGAAGCTGATAGGATCACTGATGTACCTTGCAGACAACACACGTCCTAATATTGTTTATGTAGTGTTCAGGATGCCAATTCTCCACGAATCCAGGCTCGACACATTGGAAGATTGCATAACGAATTTTGCAATATCTTCAATTAACGAGGGATTATGGCTTGTGTTATTGTCATGATGTAGGTTTCAGGATACTTTCCCACATCAATGCTAGCTGGGCTCCCTCACGCTCCAAAGAGTACCAACAAAAATCATGCAAGTACCCAGAAGTACAGAAATCTGATCTGATGACATGACATCAGCAGATACTCCCTAGGTCGTGGCTAATCTGCCACTGTTGTAATTCCCTGATTAGTTGTAGATGCTTAATCATTCTAATCTTAGATTTACATAGAGCGACTATACTTACTGGATGATACTTGACATATAGATCAGTGAGATGACAGAATATACAGCGTAATGTAGTAGTCTGATGCTAGTAAACAATCAAGACGAAATACAGACAACAAGTCCGCGTGCGTGCGAGACGAGTTCTATGTTCAGGATCCATAGAGATCCAAAAGTCCGCTAGTAAGCGAGACATCCGTGAGAGAAGTGTATCTCTCTCATGCCAACGCACTGCGTGGATATGCATGCAGTGCTTGAAGAATCAGAGAAGGAAAATCAATAGACAATATTGTAGCCTTTGCGCACATGTCAATTTTCTTGTTGTGTTTGATCTCGAATGCAAATGCTTTTGCTGTTATTTCATGTGTCTGAATTCCTTCTTCATTTTAATTCCGCACCTTGGTTGAGACTATGTTGAATGCTACATTAATTTTATAAATGTAGATCAGCAGTGCCCGACTACATTCTGGAGGACTGTAGGAGTGATTCAGCCGGTAGTGTCCAACAATCGCATCTGAACTCCATCTGAATTGTAAGAGGATCGCAATTGCTTCGCAAAAGCTTCACGAAAGAGAATTTCTCAAACTTATCTACCTATGATGGACCTATCAAGTCAATTTTTACAGCAAATGATTATGCTTGTAAGGTTGAAGGCATAGGATCCATACCTTTATGCTCGGGATTTTCAAGGAAGACCAAGATTGATGGAGTACTTTACATTCCTAGTATCACTAAGAACTTGCTTAGTGTAGGACAATTGCTTGGCAATGGTTTGATTGTGGAGTTCACCACAAATGCATGTAACATCAAGAAGGATGGCAAGATCATTTCTAGAGGCATAAGATTTGGAAGATTATTCCTATGTGGATGCTAATATTGTGATGCTACCCGAGGAGACAAAACTATCCAACCATAGTCTTTGGCACAAAAGACTTGGTCACATCAACTCAAAGTCCATGGAGGTCATGTGCAAGGAGGAGCTTGCCGTAGGACTTCCAAGATCCTTGAAAAAAGAGGAGAAAGTATGTGAAGCATGTGCTCTCTCAAAAGCACATAAGAAGCCCTTCTCAAGTTCAATCACAAAGACAACTCATCAACTTGAGTTGATCCACTCGGATGTACACTTTGCAAGTACAATGTCCAATGGAGGTGCCACCATGTTTGCTACATTCATAGATGATTACTCAAGGTTTTGTTGGGTATTCTTACTTTCATCTAAAGCACAAGCATTTGAAAGCTTTCTTAAGTTCAAAGCATTTGTTGAGAAGCTCTTGATCACAAGATCAAAACTTTTAGAAGTGATAATGGTGGAGAATATATCTCCAATGCATTTAAAGACTTTTGTGATCAAGAAGGGATTAAAAAAGAATTATCTTGTCCTTACACCCCTCAACAAAATGGGGCAGCCGAGAGGAGGAATAGGACATTGTGTGAATGTTCTAAAGCCTTAAGGATTGATGCATGTTTACCAAAATCTTTTTGGGGAGAAGCTCTCACTTGTGCTAACCATTTGATGAATAGAGTTCCATGTAGCTCTATTGAAGGAAAAACACCCTTTGAAGTCTTGTATGGGAGGAAGCCAAATCTCAAGGACTTAAAGGTGTTTGGATGCATTTGCTATGTGCATACACCTTTGGAGAAAAGGACCAAGGAAGATCCATCATCAATCAAAGGTATTATGCTCGGGTATGGCAAAGCAAGCAAGGGATATAAGGTATACATTCCATCTTCAAACAAGTATGTGGTTTCTAGAGATATCATTTTTTATGAGGATAATATGAATAAACTTATTGATGGCTCAATCAAATCACCTATCAAGAGGGAGGTGGCTGAGGATCAAGATGTCATAGATCTTGAGGAGGAGCTAGAGCCAAGTGAACCAATCACTCCAAGAAGATCATCAAGGGTAAGAATGGAGCCATTGAGGCTCACATACCAAGACAAGGGGAAGCAAGCCTAGGGTAATCCATCTTCATCCTTTGCACTCATTTCAAGTTTTGAAGAACCTTCATGTGTATAAGATGCATTGAGTTCAAAGGAATGGTTTCAAGCTATGAAAAATGAATATAATGCTTTGATGGAGAATGGCACATGGATTCTTGTTGATAGACTTCTTCAGAATGTGATTGGATGTAAATGAGTTTTTAATATGGATGGAAGTGTAAGCAAACACAAGGCAAGGTTAGTTGCCAAAGGATATGCTCAAGCAAAGGGCATAGATTTTGAAGAAACCTTTGCACCCATGGCCAAAATGGTCACAATAAGGTTACTTCTTGCACTTGCTTCACATTTTTGTTGGATGCTCTTTCAAATGGATGTTTCTTATGCATTCTTAAATGGTTACTTGGAAGAAGACATCTTCATGGAGCAACCCCAAGGCTTCATCAAGCTCGGGATGGAAGGTAAAGTATGTCATCTTCAAAGGAGCTTATATGGTTTGAAGCAAGCATCAAGATATTGGAATTCAAGACTTCATGATTTCTTAGTTTCTATTGGATTCACTCAAAGTGAATATGATCCAACTTTGTACATAAGTGGTGATAACATTGATGGTATTGAGAAAACCAAGAAAAATCTATCACTAGAATTTAAGATGGTAGATCTTGGTCAACTTCACTTTATATTGGGCATAGAAGTACTTAGAGGTTCAGATTTCATCTTCATTAGTCAAACTAAGTATGCTCAAAGTTTGCTCAATAGATTCAAGATGCAAGATTGCAAGCATGTAGAAACACCAATGCAGCAAGATTGAAAAGTGCTCAATAAAAGTGATGAAGCATCCTTTATGGACATCACTCTTTATAAGCAACTTATAGGCTCCTTAATGTGGATCACCATAACTAGGCCTGATCTATGCTCTAGTGTGTGTAGGCTAAGTCAATATATGCAAGATCCATTAGTGATACATTGGAAAAATGCTAAAAGGATCTTAAGATACATCTCGGGTACTCTAGATCATGGAATTCTCTATAGAGGAGATGTCATTGATTTGCATGCATTTAGTGACGTGGATTTTGCAGGTGACAAAAGGGATAGGAAGTCTACAAGTGTCTATGCAACATTCATTGGTGGAGGAGTAGTTTCTTGGTTGTCAAATAAACAAGAAACCATCTCACTTTCTTCAACCGAAGCTGAGTATAAAGCTCTCACCACTACAACAAAGGAGTTATTATGGATCAAAAGGCTACTTATAGAGCTGAAAGTCATGAGTTTAGATGTTGTTCCAACTCTCTACAATGACAAAATCTCAGCCCAACACCTTGCAACCAATCCAATCTTCCATGCAAGGTCAAAACATATTGAGATCTCTCATCATTTTGTGAGAGAGAAGGTGCAATCAAAGGAGATGTCTTTGGAGCATGTGGCAAGTAGTGAATGTATTGCTGATATCCTCACTAAACCCCTTCAAAGAGCTGCATTTGTAAAGTTAAGATTAGCCCTAGGGTTGATAAGCAAGTCTATGTTATCTTCAAACTTGTTGTGAGGAGGAGTGTTAAATTTACACAAGCTAGTTTGCACAATTACCAGTTGTAAATGACTTTGAGGCCATGTTGTGGGATGTCACACGTGCCAAAATCATAGGATACCTTATTCTAAGTCAAATAATTAACCTAGCTTTGGAATGGTACCTTTGGGATATGTCCAAAGAGTGCATAGATAGGGTAGAGAAAAAGTAGGAGCTAAAAATAGCATTTTTCTCATTGTTTTTGGATCTCGAGGCATTGACCCTAAATAGGGTGGATCAAGTGGATCTTTAGGTTAGATGTTAGGGTTAGGTTATGATGAATACATAGAAGCTCTAATATGCTCAGATCTGAGATCTACATGTATAAATATGTGATGGGATTTCCATCCAATTATGAGCAAATCGAGATTTTCCTTCTTGACTACTCTGAGTCTATGATTTGATTATGAATGCTATTGGCATATGATTTTTTGTGATGATTGAATGAGTTTGGAGTTGCAAGTACAGTACACATGCGGCTGCAGGCCATACTTTCACACGTGTGAAGAGTTTTGGAGCTAATTCATGGAGTTCAAGCCAAGATAAGCTAGGAATCAATGCATTGATTAGAATCTAGCTTCTAGATCTTGTTTGGATCTTAAGTAAGTGCTTTCTCCATCATTTCTAGGATCAAATGGGATTATTTTGCTGCATTTTTATCACAACTCAGCAGATGAGGAAGAGTCTTCAGATTATTCGTCCTATTCTTTTGCATTAGAAGAAGAATCTTCATAAGGGAAATCGAAGAGTAAGAATTCAGATAGGAAAAAGAGAATGGATACATTAAGGAAGAGTGTTGAGATATTAGCAAAGGAAATGGACAATTTAAAAGCCAGATGTTCGACGTTAAGGCCAAGCAGAAGAAAGCGAAATCTAACGCCAATGTTTGGTGTACCACTTGTGGGAAGGAAGGTTACTCTAAGACTAAATATCCCAATTTATAGACTAACTATTTAGAAGAGGAATTATTCCTCTGTCCGATCAATAACTACGAGGAGGTTGTTTATACTGCAACTCCTTCTAACCAAAAGAACTCTATACCAAAACCACGTATTGGTCAATAGTACACCATTTTACGTAGAGGAGGGACAAGAGATTATTGGTGGCCTACCGTCTATAGAGATGTTAAATTATTTATTCAAAAATGTGATGCATGTCAGAGGATGGAAAAACCCAGCTTTGCGACACATTGGCCACTTACATCGATTATTTCCTTTGCACCTTTTGAGAAGTGGGGGATAGACTTTGTAGGGCCTATCAAACTGACCACTGGTAAAACCCGTCGACGTTACATTCTTGTTGCAACGGACTATGCTACCAAAATGGTAGAGGCCAAAGCCACAGTAAAAAAATGATGCTAAGACTGTAGAAAAGTTTTTGTTCCAAAACACTATCACACGTTATGGATGTCCCTTAGAACTCGTTAGAGACAGGGGAACCCATTTTCTTAACCAGACTATTGAAGCTATGTTATCGTATTTTTCCATCACACATCGTCAAACCACTCCATATAATCCTAAAGCAAATGGATTATTGAGCGAGCAAATGGAATTTTGTGCAAAATCTGAACAAAGTGACAGAAACACATTCTTCTGATCGGGATCAGAAGTTACCATCTGTTTTATGGGCATATAGAACTGCCGAGAAAATCACAACTACGCAGACTCCATATTATCTTGTGTATGGAATGCATCCCATATTACCAATAGAATCCGAAGTTCCGACATTCCGCATTAGCAGTGAGGAACAAATGGATGAATATCCACGATAAGATGTATTTGATAGAAATCTTTTCCAAATGCCTTTGAAAAATATTCTACCAATCTGGTACTATGTCTATATGCCTCCTCCATGCTTGTTACTGATCTCGGATTTGAGAAATCCACATGCATGAAGATGGCTACACAAAAAACTAAAAAATTCGAGGCTTCCATGCCTCATCATGATCACAAAGATCATAGAAAACCATGAGCAACAATCAAGATTAAGCATACTAGCTTCATTAGTCCAAACACTATGAACTCTATCCAGAATGGATCTAATCTTGAAATCAAACTCAAACTTGATCACGTTGAGGCCTAACACTTTCTTAAGGGTGTAAGTGTCCTCATGGGATGCTTCCCTTAACCTCAAAAGAAGTTTACAACATGCCTCATCAAATGAAAGAACATAGTTCTCAATATGTTTGAGCTTGTTCTTATTCTTGCCCTTACTCAATTTAAGAGCGCACAAATGATGATACAATATCTTGATTTCTAGATTACTTGGAAACATTATTAAGTCACCAATGACTAGAACTAATTCCAAACTAAAGGCTTCATTCAAAACTAGAATAGCCTTACTTAACTTTTGAGATGACAAAATCTCAACCAAGCAAGTTAATACATCAAACAGAAAAAGAGAAACATAGGTGAGTATTATGAAATGAATACCCCCTGATCTTATCCTTTATTTTCCATGAATAAAGAACCACAAGAACTCGGCCTTGTACAATGATGAAGATCTCCTTGAAAATACTTGTTGAGGATACTCCTCCTCAAACCTCGACCCCATCACAACTTGATTACTCTCAATAGCAATGACTTGTGATGAAACTTGAGATGCTATGCTCTCGCCCCCTTCCAAGGTTGAAAATAGATCTTCATAAACATTAACATCTCCATTATCAAACACCTTCGAGATAGAGAGTGTGAAGGCTTTGTAGCCTTCCTTGGTGGATAAGCATCCAACCATGATCCATAAACTTGGATCACCATCCTTCCTTGCTTTCAAGAAAACACATGCAAAGCACCGCAAATTTTTTTCTCTAGCCTCACTTTGGACGACGGACTGTTGGAACTGTTCCTTCACCTTCGATTGAGTGTGATGAGTTGTCTCCAAGTTGCACAAATCGAGGTGGGTGAATGACTTATAGTCTTTAAACCAGTCGCGATGGTAGTCATATGTTGAGTTGCTCTGGAGTCTAGATACCAAGAATCAATATCCTATTGTTCTCCAACTTTGGTCATGAACGCTGCTTCATCTTCATCTTGTGGTTGGATTGAGTGACTGGTTGTTGCACTGTGTGCTTGTTGTTGGAACTGCTTCTTCTTTTCGTTGTTGTACTTCAAAGTTCGGCAGTCCATGATTTCGTGGCTAGTCCTCTTACACTATCTGTAGAATAGTTTCTACATTGGTTGAAACGATGAGGTTGAATTCGATCCTGAACCAGAATTTGGTCCAGATTGCATGTTGCTCTTCTTGTTAGTATCTCCCGACTTTTGTAGATCTCTTCGATCTAAACTTCTATTTTTTGAATAGAGAGCTTGAGGATCCGATCTTGAGCCTGAGGAGGATGCTGAATCTTCTGATCTCCTCTTGTAGAAACAGCAAAATTACTCTTGATAGAGTGAGATGCTCTAGGGTAGAAATTGCCATTACCCAATTTTCATAGGCTTTAGGTAGACTCGATAATAGAGTCATGAGTGCATCAAAATCTTCTTTGAGCCAGTTGCAATCATCTATTCCATAAGATTTTTTAATGTGTTGAGATGACTCGAAACACTTTCTGCATCAGACATACTCAGGGTGAAGAATTTCTTCCTCAAGTGTAACTTAGAAGTTACATCCCTAATATCATAGAGGATTGCTAGGATGTCCCATGCATCCTTTGTGGTCTGAACAGCACATATGTGGCTAATCTGAGTATCCTTGATATTGAGGGTGATCATGGCAAATACTTTGCCATCTCTCAGTCTCCACTTGGTGATGCTCACTACATCCTCTTCTGGTTTGAGCTCTGTGCCATCAACGATGTCCCACAGTTCTTTGGCTAGTAGTATAACCTTCATCGTGAATTTCCAGAGATGTTAGTTATCTCCATCGAGTTTGTCAATGAGAGATGAACTAGATGATGGATCCATTATGGTTGAACGAGATCATTGATAAAAACGATGATTGTTGAAATCATGTTGGCTGCGCATTTGCTTGAAAGACGTCTTGATAGATACAAGACTGATAATCCGCAATAGAAATGTAGATTACTGGAATGCCCGCTCTAATACCATGTCATAAAATGTGGGTGACTGGCAGCAGAACCTTGAGCGTAGGCATGTAGGAATGGAAGTGCAATAGTTAGTAGCATAAATACTCAAGATGAATGATTCATACAAATTGTGCATATGAATGATACAATAGTGAGATAGAAAATTGCACTATGATTAATATCAAACAGTTAGTACAATGCTTGAAGTAAAAAGTTCAGCTTGATTATTGAGCGTGATTACGTTGGCTACAGATAAATCTGTTTATAATAATAACAATTTTTTTTTTCTTCTTAGCTTAATTCAGCTAGTAGTATATGTATTTACAAGTGTCTTTAAAAATATCTTATAGGCATTGAATGCTATTTACGCCAGCCTTTGTATATGTACAAAGTAGGTAACCGCCCTTGGGATATTTAGTTGTCCAATTGTTTTAGGGTTGATGGCAGTTTGGCGAAGTCGGTTTGCCACTGTTGCGAAAAACCCGAAAAACCCGAAGGTGCCTTTGAACAGAGAAAGCATGTAAATTCCGAAGGTGCGAAAATCCGGAAGGTAGGCTTGAAATGGAAGGTCAAGGCATTTTGGTCATTGTGTCACTTTTTTTGCGAAAATGCGAAAAAGACGAAGCTGCCTAAAAATATTTAAGGCACAAAATGAAAGAGTGGAAAAAATGTGAAGGTCCGAAACATGTAGTCGGCCTTCGGTTGTTTTCAGGATGCTCATTACTTGAACAATTTGTTAAGATTGAGCATAAGAAATCTAACACAGCTTTCTTACTCATCTCGCCGATAATCAGTCATTTCTCTAGGGTTTTATTACTATAGGATGACAGTAATGGAACAAGAAATCGACAGAAGGGACTAGTCAACACTGAATAAGATAAAACTTGCAATGTCTCTAGATTTTTTGGGTTTTCAGACATAGACATAATTCGCACAAGCTATTAAGAACTCAAAATAGGGTTGACTTAGTCAAAGATAGAGTGTGTGAATTCTGAACCTCAGTATTGTGAAGAAAAATTCAGTCTTAGTATGCGTCAGACCTAAATTTTTTCAAATTTTTTTGTGATTTTTAACTGCAAACCTGTTTATCTGACCGTGGGCAAGTTTGAAACGTTGTGTGCGATTTTCCAAAAATAGTCCAGATAGGTGCACAAATTTGTTTTGTCCAAAAATGGCAAAATTAGTGTTGTCTGCTGAAAATTGCAACTTTTTCGACTGGAAGGAATTTACACAAGGCCCTAAGAATTCTTGGAAGGTTTTTTCAATCCATTAGGACAGTGGGCGAATTCCATTTTGATGATTTTTGTTGAAAAGTTTGGGTAAAGTTGATGTTTTTTTGACAATTTTCAGCTCCAGAGAATTCGCACAGAGGTTAGAGAGATTTGGCACTGTTTTTTTGGACTCTGTATGGTGGCCGAGTTTATCTGAGCTGATTTGAGATGTGATAGTTGTCAAAGAACAGGTCAGAACCATAGAGGAATTCGCACAGAGGAGTTTCGAAAGGCTGGTGCTCTGTTCAGGTCCTCTACAGATGGGAGAATTCTGTTTGCTACCAAAAAAAATCTAAAAAGAACTCCAAAAAACAATCTAAACACTTGAAAACTAAAAAAACCCCAAACCAAGTGTCTTGGTTCTTCCCCTGATCCTAAATCATGTGAAAGGTAACATAAATGGAAGGTGGTACTGTAGTAGAAGCTGCGAACTAGACAAAAGTAAAAAAATGATTAAGATAACGTAACAGAAAGAAAAAAGGTAAGAAACAATGGTATGATGAATAGAGCGGCAACGATGCCAATGTTGTACTTTTAGACTCTTTCTATATTCTAATATGGCAGTCTCCCATCTATTAGAATTAGAATGATTCTAAATTGCGTTGTGTAGGGTGAGTACGAGTAGGACCCACTCTATTTATGGTCTATTGTTTGTTTATGGGTTCTTCTATGGCGGTCTCCCAACTAGAAAAGAACTAAAAATGGAGGAATGAATAAACTACACCAAGGCGGTCTCCCTACTAGTGTAATGCAAATATATTAAACAAATCCTAAACTAACACCACAAGGGAATGGAAGCAAAAGTGAATGAAAGATAATCCTATAATAACATTCACATAAATTAATCAAATGAGGAAAGCTTAGTGGGGCTTGAGCCAAGTATTCTATCCACAAGTGGGAACACAAGTTTCATGCATAAAATATCACAAAGTGTCTTTATTATCACAATGCTTATACAAGTGTTGTTGAAGGCACTCATCCATTTCCATGCTGACCAGACAACTATATGAAGCGGTACAAGCAGTGAACGAAGCCAACGAGCAAGTAGCACACGCACGTCGGGATGAAGAACTCACTTCTGACCTAATGGACAAAATGCAAGAGCACATGGATCAGCTTCAAGCAGAAGTCAACCAGAAGGACACACATCTAAGCCATCTCCAGCAACGCTTGGATGCCGAAACCAGTACCAACCAAGAATTACGTGCTGCTATGATGGGACAAATCAGTCAGATTGATTTCCAATGATTTGCTCCACTTCTTATCTTGGGGGGCTCGTTAATTCCACATTCATGAATACCAATAGCTAGGGCAAAAGCTAAAGGCAGTCTAGGCCTAGGCAAAACAACTACAACAACATAACACGTCGCAAATGGCTATCCTCAACAATCAAATCCAATGCTTGGAAGAGCAGCACAAGAAATTATGCTGGAAGAAAATCTGATTTGTCAATGTTTGGCTAGATCTATTCACGATGTGGTGTAGTATAGAGAGGATCGTCCGCTTTCTAAGTTTCTACCAAGCTTCGGACAGAGTGTGAAAAAAAAAAAAAAAACAAAGATGAAGCACTAAGGCTTACCCAACTAGTGCTCGAAATAGAAATGAAACTAATCTAAGATGACAACTCTAAAACCTTACTAAGGCTTACCCAACTAGCAAGGTTATTAAACTAAATCCTAGATTAACACCCAAAGGGAATTAGAAGGGAAGATTGCAACTAACTAATAATCAATCAACAAAATACATGCCACAATACAAACCAATGAGAAGGAGGAAGAGGAGGCCCGAGCACCTTCCCTCAAGCTATGCACCTTTCCAAAGGGAACACAAGTGAAATAGCAAGATAATCTCAAAAGAGATAGCAATTTAGCATAATCTCAAAAGTGTTATTTACAAGGCAAATACCTCTCCTTTTATGGAAAGGAGGGTCTTCCATAAGTATCTACTAACTTATGGGACTAATCTATTTCTAGCCTTTCTAGAACTTCTAACTTAGGATTTAGAGCTTCAAAGTTTCTTAACTTAGGAAAACTTAAGATAAACTATTTCTAATCTTAAGTTTCCTAAGTCTAAGTTCTAAATCTAGCCCAGAGATGGGGATCTGTGATGAGGCATATGGCGATCCCGTCATTGGTTTGGGCAATAGTTTTGCCGTCCTCTGTCAAAAACTTTGTAAAATACTTGGCATCATAACTGGTGCCCTTGCCATGGATCGTCTCTCCGAGATTAGGGAAGCCAATGCTCTATAGATTCTCAAGAGAGACGTTGATGATTGTATAACTGCCACTCTTAGAGGTAAGCTTAAAAGTGTGGAATTCATCCGAATAGGTGGAGTAGGCCGTTCGGATTAGGCCCTGGCTCTGCTGGTCACGATCCAAGGTTTGTGA
Organism: Diphasiastrum complanatum; assembly: GCA_029204225.1. Taxonomy (NCBI): domain Eukaryota; kingdom Viridiplantae; phylum Streptophyta; class Lycopodiopsida; order Lycopodiales; family Lycopodiaceae; genus Diphasiastrum; species Diphasiastrum complanatum. The sequence continues at coordinate 21,820,729 of CM055109.1, read as the reverse complement.
GGATATCCTTGGCCAGGAGCAGCTGCTCGGCGTAATTCTTGATACAAATCATAAAAATGTCCCCTGAATAAGGCCTAGGGGGTTTACGGCGATGCAGAGAGAGCGAGGAATCATGGGAGGCCATAGTAGCAGTGATTTTAGATTGATCTGGTAAGTTTGAAAATTCAGAAAAATTTTGGCATGAAGTCGAGAGCAAGAATCTAAAATGAATTCGTGGAGAGAAGGGTGGGGTCTATATATACACTTTTTTTGTCAGAAATTCGCAAATCTACTCAGAAATCGTCCTCAGTGTCCATGATTTGGTAATGATGGTTGCGAATTTTAAGGCAACGTTCTAAGAGTCGGCGAACTTCTGTAAGTGATTTTTTTATGCCAAAATAGGAAAAATGTCTGATAGTGCAAAAATTTGTCTGATCAGAATTCGGGGAGACCACAGAGAAATCGTGGGGATTATTTTAAGCTTCAGCAAATTGTCTACGAATTCTGGTAGTGGACATCTGATGAAAAAACTAATTTTTTCTATTTTTAAAAAGTTTGTCTCTGAATTAGAATTCTTGGAGGCTATAAATGAATTGTGCATTGCAAAAAAGTGTGAAACAAATCTTCTGAAAATAATGACTTTTGTGGTTTTCTCGGAGAAAGAGTGTTTGTATGACTGATCTGATAGTATCTTGATGGTTTGAACAAGAAAGCACAACAAAAAATTTGTCGAAATGGCAGGCAAGAAGTAAAGAAAAGTAAAGAAGAATAGTATGAAAGAAAACAATTAATACATATCAAGATAAAAATAGGGTTCATTGTACTTTCTTAGTCTACTCCCATTGACCACAGTGTCGAGGATATCGCCTTGAAGAGTTTGGAGTTGTACATATCCAGAGGCAAATATTTTTTTAATGACATAAGGACCTTGGCCAGAAAATTTCAGTTTGCCTTTGAAGGCTTTGGCCTGGTATAGCAGGACCTTATCTCCAACCTGGAAGTCTCTAAGTTTCAATGATCGATCATGCCATGCTTTTTGTCGACGTTTGTGGACTTGTTGAGCATGGATGTTGATCCATCATGTTTCGCATAGTTGTCCCAGATGGAATAACCTATTTGCTAGAGTTTGTTGATTATCGAGCTCAAGATTATAGGCCACTCGAAGGGAGGGGATATGGAATTCTACAGGCATAACGACTTCTTGGTCATATGTTAGCTGGAAAGGGGTTAAGCCTGTAGCTCTCTTCGGGGTGGTGCAATAAGCCCAGAGAGCAGCATGAAGTTTGAGTTCCCAATCAGATCGACTGGATTCGACGGTTTTGGTGAGAATTCCACATATAATTTTATTGGTAAATTCCACTTGCCATTGCATTGTGGATAGTATGGGAAACTTTTGTGATGTACCACAATTTTTTTTGAAAGGAGATATCCTATGACAGAGTTAAGGAAATGTGTACCCCTATCACTGATAAGTTCTAGAGGACATCCAAAATGAACTATAACCTATTCATAGAGAAATTTTGTGGTAGAATGAGCATTAGCATTGAGAACAGCTCTTGCTTTAGCCCATTTGGTGCAATAGTCCATAGCTACTATGATGTAACGAGATTGTGTGTGTCGAGCAGCGGGACTAATAGGTCCGACATAATCAATCCCCCATTTTTGGAAAGCTTGATCAGTGGTTACAAGGTGTAAAGGGATGTAGACTGTCTTTTGAAAGCGTTTTGTGCGTTGGCAGACATCACAGGCCTTAGAGTAATTGTGCGTATCCTTGAAGAGTGTTGGCCACCAAAAACCGGCCAAGAGGATTTTCTCAGCATACCTTCAGTCTAAGGGCACCTTTGGGTTTTTCGGGTTTTTCGGGTTTTTCCAACAGTGGCAGACCGACGTCGCCAAACTTATCATCAACCCTAAAAACAACTGGATCGCTAAATATCCCAAGGGTGGTTACCCACTTTGTACATATACAAAGACTGGCGTAAATAGCATTCAATGCTTGTAAGATATTTTTTGAAGACACTTGTAAATATATGCTACTAGCTGAATCAAGCAATGTAAGTGTTCTTTTTCAATCAAAAATATTTGTAGCCAGTGTTATCATGCTCAACAAGCTGGAGGTATTACTTCAAGCCATTGTACTCACTGTTGATGTTAACCATAGTGCAATTTTTTTCTCACTACTATACTGTTCATTTGAGCAATTTGTATGAATCATTCTTCTTGAATATTTCTACTGCTAACTGTTGCGTTTCCGTTCCTACACGCCTATGCTCAAAGCTTCGAGCTTCCATTGTCGGTCATCCCCACATTTTACGACATGGTATCAGAGCAGACATTTCAGTAATCTGCATTTCTACTGTGGATTATCAGTCTTGTTTCTATCAAGACGTCTTTCGAACAAACGTGCAGTCAACAATATTCCAACAATTGTTGTTTCTACCAACAATCTTGTTCAACTAGAATGGATCAATCTTCTAGTTCATCTCTCATTGACAAACTCGATGGAGATAACTACCATCTCTGAAAATTCAAGATGAAGGTTATACTTCTAGCCAAAGAACAATGGGACATCGTTGATGGCACAGAGCTCAAACCAGAAGGAGATGCAGCCAGCATCACCAAATGGAGATTGAGAGATGGCAAAGCATTTGTCATGATCACCCTCAACATCAAGGATACTCAGATCAGCCACATACATGCTATTCAGACTGCTAAGGATGCATGGGACATTCTAGCAACTCTCTACGACATCAAAGACGTTACTTCCAAGCTTCATCTGAGGAAGAAATTCTTCACCCTCAGAATGTCTGATGCAGATAGTGTTTCGAGTCATCTCAATACCTTCAAAAATCTTATGGAGCAGATGATTGCAACTAGCTCAGTCATAGAAGATGCTGATGCACTCATGACTCTATTATTGAGTCTACTTTAAGCCTACGAAAATTGGGTAATGGCAATTTCTACCCAGGAGCACCTCACTCTATCAAGAGTAATTTCGCTGCTCCTACAAGAGGAGATCAGAAGATCAGCATCCTCCTTAGGCTCAGGATCGGATCCTCAAGCTCTATATTCAAACAATCAGAAGTTTAGATCCAAGAGATCTACACAGTCAGATTATCCTGACAAGAAGAGCAACATGCAGCAGCCTGTACCAAATGAAGTATCAACTTCAGAGTTTTCATCATTCCATCCAAGACAAAATCTATTTTGTAAGTATTGTAAGAAGACTAGTCACCTTATCAAGGATTGTAGAATGTTGCAATACAACAATGAAAAGAAATAACAATTCAAACAACAAGCAAATGCTACTTCTACCAGTCACTCGATCCAGCAACAGGAGGAAGATGAAGTTGTCTTCTTAACCAAAGTCGAAGAACAACAAGATATCGATTCCTGGTATTTGGACTCAGGTGCATCATAGCACATGACTCACCATCGACACTGGTTCCATGACTACAAGTCATACACCCATCCTACAATTGTGCAACTTGGAGACAACTCGACTCATACTATCGAGGGTGTAGGAACAGTCAAAGTTGAACTCCAGAAAGGTGATGTAATGTTTTTGTCCAATGTTTTTCACATTCCAAATCTTACCAAAAACCTTCTCTCAGTTAGCAGAATCACAGATTCGATGTCTTCTTGTTTGCTTTTGAGGATTCAAGGCAGCGGGAGGCCCTGAGGCAGAACTGAAAGAGAAAAAATTTTCCTAGGACATTGAGATATCGGACTTGCAAACAATAGGAGGGAAATGAGCAAGAGTGGTGTAGAGTGGGTCACAGAGAAGTGATACGTATGAAACGGTACAGTATATTGCTTTTGTGCACAGACCTTTTCTACATGCTTCTAGGATTGCGCAACTGAATGCTGAAGTATTTTATGACTACTATGTTAGATTCAGAGATATAGTCAATATCCATGTGATCTCCATAAGTCCTCTCTCATTCATGCATTTTACTGAACTGGTCCATTTCTTCCGCAGGTCAAACAAAGATTGGATAGGATGTATTCTAGAGTGTTTGAACAATTTAGAAGCTCTACGATGTGTGATGTCTACAAGAGAAAATGTTGTTTTGTTTAATACTAAACTGGGTTTATACTTTTTCTGTTCAGATCACGGATGAAGCTATAGTTTCTGATCCTCAAAATGTCTCATCTTCAATCCCATCATCCTTCAAAGACATTAGTCACTTCCTTATTGACACCCTTGATAAGGATAATGATTTTTTTGATGTTGATACTTAAGTGCTTAGGGATACTTTCATTGGTGCAAGTTTTACAGCTGATGAATTAATGTCTGACGTTGAAACTAAATGTTTTGTCAATTTGCCAGTGTACCGTATAAATGACGATGTACATATTCTTACAACGGATTTGTGTAAGTTTTTTGATTATTGTGAGGATGAGGTGCTTTGTTTATTGACCGATGCAATTTCTAAATTCTCTGATGTTATAGATTTTGAAACCAAAGACTTGGTGCCTAGAATGGATTATGATGATGAGGAAGGACTTCTGACGAGTGAGGAATGTCTGAGGAAAACTTTATGTGATCTAGCTCCCATGCTTTTGATATGGCATCAACAAACTCCACACAAGTCTGTTGGGTGATATGCTTCTCTGTATTTGTAAAATATTTTTTCTTACGATTTTAATCGTACTGTCTAATTTTTTTCACACATCAACTTTCTGTAGTCTATTTGTATCTCTAACCCCAAAATCTTGAGTTATAGCAATGATCTTCTTCCAAACAAAGTGTGCAATACTTGATGCTTTACCTGTGTGGTTTGAAAAAAATCTTCATGCTTTTGCTCCTATGCTTGGCTTACATGGCAAATTTCCAATCTTTTCTGAAAGTTTTTCATCTTTTTGTATTTTCACATGACCCTTGTGAAGTCCTCCTTTCGATAGAACATCTTTTAATCTAGAGATGGCTTGTTTTGATGATGATGTTGGCTTGGTATTCCAAGCAAATAATATGTGAAGATAAACGAGTTTCTCTATTATTCTCACCTCTGCATGAAGAGTACAAATATGTACATTTTTCAATGGAATAGGCAATACATGTTTCCAATTTGGATCCAAATTTTCTCTTGCTATATTTGTATTTCTTGTAACATCTTTTGCCAGTTTCATGCAGTATATACATGGATTCTTAGATGTGGCTCCATGAGAAACATTATACATGCATTTTCACTTCATAATGAAATCTCCTTTTCCATGTACATTGAGCTATACACCATCCATATGCTCTTTGATACTGATCTACATCCACAAATAGGTTATTTGATGCATTGTAGGATCTTCCTTTAGTTTGATATGTCTCTTCAATATGAAATGGAGTGACTATAATCTTATGCATTCCATATTTAAGCTACTTCTCTCATGTTTCAAATGATATGACCTTGGAAGATGAACATTTTTAATACAAACTTGCTTAAATGCTTCTCTGATAAGTTTAAAAATTGTATCATATGCTTATCTGCTTATACCGACAGAATCACAAACACCTTGCATTATAGTTTTATTTAATTTTTGTATGTCTATCATCAAGCTCTCTAATGTCTTTCCGATTGAATCATTATCTCTGATATTTCGATTTGCAACCAATGCATATCTGCATTGAGAGAAAATAGATTAGAAAACAAACATACATAAGCAAATTCAATTAAACATCTGAGATAAATTACAAAATACCTACTTCAATGCACGAATCTTTTTGTTTCGGTAACCTCCTCTCAAAAGATTTTGAATATCCTTACAAGATTGTCACTTCTGTTTCTTGTTTTTAGCTTTCTTATTTAATATTTTCAAATCTTTCAGTAACTGTAAATTCTCAAAATGAATAGTTGCAAAGTAACTGCATTTGTTCAGATTCAAATCTAATGTCTGAAATATCTTTTTTTGATGACCCATATTTTGTTCGAAGTTCTACATTTTCTTGCTGCAACTTTTGTAAAAAACTCTCTCTCTCTCTTGATTGTAGGAGGACATAGATCTGATGTGACTCTCCAAAAACTGAATCCTCTACATTAAAAATGTATGTCCATAATTTCTCAATCTTTCACAATATCTCAATAAACCATTATGCCCCTATAACGTAGATGCTCCTCAGCAGATATTGATGATCCTTTGACTCCTCTTTTCTATAAAGGTACCAAGTCAATATGAATGTCCAAATGAAGATGATACAAAGTCGTCATTATAAAAAGTACAAAATCAGTGGCAAGCTTCAATTATTTTTTTTGAAAAATAAAGTTTTTAAATCCATTTTTCTTTTTCTTTTTTATTTTTTTTAAAAAAAAACGATGAAGTCTATTTGCCCCGACGGATGGAAGTTTCATTTTTTTTTTCTTTTCTTCAAAAAGATAAAAAACATTGAAATTTTCATCTGTCACAACAGATAGAAATTTCATTGTTTTTTCTTGATAAAAAAAGTGAAAAATTCATTGAAAAAAAAAAAAACGTTGAAGATTCCATCCGCCGCGGCGGATGGAATCTTCGTTTAAAAAAAACACACACAAAATGTTGAAGTTCATCCGCCGCAGCGGATGGAGGCCATTTGTTGCGGTGGATGGCTACAATTTTTTTTTTTTTGTATTTTTTTGAAAACAAATGTGTTCTGAATACATTTTTTAAATAAAAAAATTTGGAAAAAAAAAAAACAGAAGCTTCTTATCATTTTTAAAAGACAAAATTTTTCGAAAGTCAGAAAATTAAAAATCACTTTGATAGCAAGATAACTTTGGCAAACTTGTAAACAAATGAAAATTTACCTTCGAGACTCTCTATATTTATGATTTTCCCAATGGATCATTTTTCAAAATAACTTAGGTCAAACTCCCCCCATTTATTGTTTTGCAAAAAAACAAGATTAAATTAAAAAAAAAAAAATTAAAATCCGTGTGCTGCGGCGGATGAAAATTTCATTTTTCATTTTTTTTTCAAAAAATGTTGAAATCCATCCGTCCCGTGATGAATGGTTGTTCCTTCTTTTTTGTTATTTTTTTTAAAAAAGAATTTGTTTTGAACACATTATTATTTTTAAAATATTTATGGAAAAAAATAAAAAATTCTTACCACTTTGGAAAGGCAGAATTTTTCGAAAGTCAGAAAATAAAAAATCACTTTAATAACAAGAAAACTTTGGCAACCTTGCAAATAAACGAAATTTACCTTCAGGACTCCCTATATTTATGATTTTTCCAATGAGTCATTTTCAAAAAAAAATTTATGAGATTAACAAGACAATGACATGTGTCTGATGGAGGGGGATCAAGCTCCCTCATTATTTTTATGCAAAAAAAGAAGATTAATTTTTTTTTAATATGTTTGAAAAAAACAGTAATGAAAAAAACTAGAAAAAAAAACGTTGAAGTCCATCCGCCGCGGCAGATGGCTGTTCCTTTTTTTTGTATTTAAAAAGAATTGGTTCTGAGTCCATTTTTTTTTTGAAATTGTTTTGAAAAAAAAATATTATCTTTTTACTATTTTCGAAAGCCAGAATTTTTGAAAGTCAAAAAATCAGAAAACACAAATATACTTACTCCATCTGTCACGCGGCTAAATTCATTTTTTTTTTTTTAAATGGATTGAACCCATTCGTCGTGGCGAATGAAATTAAAAGTTTTGAAAAAATATAAATAAAAAATTTGGAAGAAAGAGAAAACCATAAAATTCTGAACTTTGTACTCAAATTTAAAAAATAAATCTTTGGGGGGAGTGGCAGATGGAGGGGGGCTATCTATGCACCTCGCTTAAGAATCTAAAAGTCCTAAACCTAAAATAAGGTGGGGCTTGGACTCCTTCGTCTTACGCGACAGATGGAATGGGAGTTCAAGCCTCCTCACCTCCCTCTTCTATCTAGCTCTTTTAATTTTGAAAATATCGAACAATCTAAAGAAATCAAAGAGACAAGTATGTATTGCAATGAGGTAGGTTCAAAATATATGGTGTTCAACTAAGAGGTCTTGAACCATACACTATTTATATAGTTTATTCAATATCACAAGATGACGTAAAAAATAAAATGAATGAGAAATTTCGGCTTGGATTGATGAGCTGTACCATGGCTTATTGAACAACACAGAACTGAGAAGCAGACATGGATTGATGAGCTGTACACCAATAAGAGAAAAATGAGAAATGTAGCTTAGTTTTATGAGCACTATAGAACTAAAAAATAAAGACATAGGTTCATAAGAAACGTACCATGGCTTGATGAGCTGTGCAGAACTGAGAAACGCAGATGTGGATTGATGAGCTGTACAAAAATAAAATAAAAAAACAAAAAACGTACCATTGCTTGATGAGTTGTGAAGAATCGAGAAACACAAGCATGGATTGATGAGCTGTACACAAACAAGAATAAAATGAAAAACGTAGACATGGATTGATGAGTTGTATACAGCTTAAAAATACTATATAAGCTCAACTATTTTGATCATTGTTATTTTAATCCAAACTAGAATTTGAACAACTTTTCTTGAAGTCGTTGCAAATCATTTTCAAAGGTCATTTTTTATTCTTGTTTACAAGATACATATGTATTTTTAAAAATGTGTTGGGAAAAGGTGTGCTATGTGCTTAGGGCATCTCTTGAAACATTGTTATGTTTTTGAGAAAAATAAAATAAAATTATAAATGAAACCCCCCTAATAACCAATTTCAAATTTTTCAAAAGAAAATGAGAATACTGTTTTTTCATAAATATGCTTTCCAAGAGAAAATGAAAATATTCGCTGTGGACCTCACTCAAAATAAATTTCAAGTTTTTCATGAGAAAATGAAAATATTGTTTTTTCATGAAAGAAAAATTTAAAAAAAATTGAAAACATCTTTTAAAAAAAAAAAAAACAATTTCAGGGTCCATCCGCCTTGGCGGATGGACTCCCACTCAGAACCAATTTCAAGGTTTCCAAGGGAAAATAAAACTATTGTTTTTTCATGAAAGAAAAATTGAAAAAAAAAATCATAAAATTTTTCTTTTAAATTTTTCTTTTAAATTTTTTCTTTTCTCAGGGTCTATCCGCTGCGGTGAATATCTAGGGTTGGCTGATAAAGCAATAGCACTTTGATTATCACAAAAAAATAGTTGTCGGAGCATATTGTTTCAGACAAACATCTGAAAGTAAGTTTATCAATATGGCCGAACTATCGAGAGCAACGGAATGAGACTTCTTTCCTAGTGCATGACTACGCCCATCAGTCATTGAACAAAGCTATAATGCCAGAAATCATGTCCAATCTTTTAGCAACTAACTTTGAAATCATTAGTACTAAAGTGATTTTGTAGCCAAAAATTTTAGAATGCGAAATGATGTATAGAATATTGCAGTGTTGAAGTTTTCAACAGATCAAACAAAACAAAAAGAGATTTATTAGTTACAAATGACTACAAAGAAGCATACATTCTGACATAATATTGAACGCAATAAGAAGATAGATTGATTCAGTAAGTAGCATGTACAAATCAAATGATGAGCTCCTTCCTCCCAATCTACTTTTGAATCCCTCGAATGAGAGGAGGGAGAAACCTCGCCAAATCTTGCACGCCCCTCTTCCACCCCCTATCACCAACATACCCTAATCGTCTTGCCTCTATATATATATTGAGCAAGAGACCCTCGCTTTGTCAACTAACAGTTGTGTCTAGTTTGAAGATGCATTTTAATGCTAATGGTTATCACAAAAAGAGAGAGTCTATCCTCAAAAGTTAGAGCCAATAAACTACTTCACATGAAAGAATCATACATTATTGAGACACTTTGAGCCTCATGATGATAGCCCTTTTGTGGCTACTATAGCCACAATTATCTATCACAAACTACTTGGCAATATAGATAATAGAAAACTTGAAGGGATTATGAACTTGAAGATCTTTGTGCCTACATTTTTTACTATATCATCAGTCAAACATGTAGAAAGGTGACAAAGAAACACAAGATGGTCACATCCAATGCATGTACCTCAATACAATAGGCCAAAAAGTCTAAAAAGATAAGTGAGAGAGTGGAAATGCTAGCACATGTGCATCAACAATAATAAGACTAAGCCAACAAAATTGAATAAGAGCAAGACGTTCCCATCACTCAATGATGAACAAATTAGTAACTAAATAGCGGTGGAGTCAAAACAAATCCAAAAGGACGAAAACTAATCAACAATAGGTGACCCAATGAAGAAGAGTGATGAGACTTCTTCTTAAATACTTTCAAGGTTGGGTGGAGTGAAAACATTAGTGTTCAAGAAGTAGAAGAGCAAAGTGAAAGATCAAAATCCTAAAAGCTTCACACTAATGAGGCTGAAGACAAAACCATCTACTTCACCATTGAAGAGCAAAACCGCATGAAAGTTGAGTATGACATTTGATAAGAACAAATTGATAAAACTTACCCATCTCTAAAAATCATTCATAAAAATGCATCAATAATAAAGAAGAAGCCGTCCAATCTAGTAGGATGGATTAAAAAGACAAATCACGTTGTGGACAAGCCACTTACCAAAAGATGTTAACATTGAGAAAATTGTAAAGCAAGGAACAGATATAAAGGAAGTTGAAGGCATGGAGGCAATCGAATGTAAAAAAGCATAAGGTAGTGCATCAAAAGAGGTTAAAAGAAATTGGTGGAGTTGCACAAGGATTTTTATCTAAAGTCAAATGAGTCAACAATGAGTTACTATGATTCATGCCAAGCTTGGTAACATGGTGTGGTACAAGCAAGAGGTAGGGACAACAAAATTAAGGTAGTAGTTAGAAATGGGTCATACTATAGCCACTAGAGATCGAGGAACTTGAAAGGAAAGATCAAGATTTAGGCAACTTCAACCACCCAAGGGGTGATGGCCAGTATATGGAGATTGAAACTTCAATTGTAGGAGTCACCATCTCCAACAACCTTCAAATTTGGAAAGAATTGCCAAGTAGACAAGTACTTGTTGAATATGTTCAACACTTTGAATGTGTTATAAAGGCTTCATGTTGAATGCCAATGTCAAGGTCCTAGGCGATCGTTATGGACAGACCCATATAACACATTCACTAGGCGGGGCAACTAAAAAGTAGTGGGAACTACATGTTGCACTAGGTTTCTTTAGCACCCACAATATAATCCGTTCTAGTATATTTCCCCTTGAGGGTTGTCCTAGGAAAGATCTCCATTCTCATTTGTTGAATGCTTGCATTACATAGTTTACCATTGTTCCTCTCAGTGTCTGAAATATACGTAACTTGAACACATACCAATTTGTCACAAAATATTCTAGTGTATGGTGGAATCATTTAGTGAACAAAGATTGCATTTTTTGTAAATTAGAAAGTTCAAAAAAATATACTTTTTTTGATGCACTTCTTTTGATGCTCGGACTCATATATCAGTGACACTTTGAGCTTTTAGCTAAATGTCACAATAGCTTGCTGTTACCATGGCAAAGTAACGGACGATACTCCCCATTGCACCTTCACGAGGAAAAAAAAACTGATTAGAATTGTTGGGTATCTCATTTAGTTAATGTTTTTAGACAGCAACATTCAATGTGGTTCAAAACATTGAGCAGCCCTGACTTTCAACTCTTCTATCTTCTAGCCAAATGGTCACTCTTCTTCTATCTAAGGGGCTCAAATACAGCATTGATGAGCCTGTCAAACTTATTTCCACATTTTTTCGAAAAGCAATAGCAATAGAGAAGGCCTTGGAAGTGGAAGCTGCATTGTGCAGCTCATGAATCAACTTCTCCCAGCAAGACTGGTTATGTTTGTGCAGATACACCCATGCACATAGCCCAGCAGCAGAGGAACTTAATGAATAACAGCCCAGCACTTGAGAGGGGATGCTTTTGGGAATAAGGCCTACAAATGATTAGCTTTACGCAGGGTACAAGTTCACAAGCTTAGTAAAAGGAGAGGAAAGAGAGGTCATGAGATACGGTAGAAGAATTATAGGACCCCCCTCAAGTGCACTATCACAGTGCTAACTTTGAATTCTAACTTAACTAAATTATAGCAAAATGGGATTGGAGATACATGACTGAAGAAAGAACATACCTTGTAGCCACTATGATGGCCTGATGGCCTGCACCAAATTAGAAACTGCTCAATCATGACTGCACAAGCATAAATGTTGGACTAAGCCTAAAAGTCCCCAGGCAGGAACATGGAACCAAACCCGATGATGTGTAAGAAAGGCAATTACATGAAATTTGATAAATTAAAGTACTAACCAGCCAATCGAAAACCATTTTATGTCAGATATAAAATGAGGCAGATTCTTTAGATGGAAATACTGGACGTCAACATAAATGCCTGATCTTGTGACTAATTTTTCATTTTGTTAAAGAGCAGATTATCAGTGTGCATATCTTTCTTAGATTGACTATTCTCCTTGTGATTAGATTTATAAGGTTCACCTCCAATAACTTTGAAATTAGGTATTGTAGTATTGAGTAGGATATGGACACTAAAGGGTGGGATCGATGCTTTTATTGATAACTATGAAAAATCCTCCAGACATAGTCTTCAGTGACAGTTGAATAGTTTATATTGAAACCTTCGACATTGAAAACCATCAAACAGGAGGCTGTGTTTAGCTCCAATAATGTACTTCTATAGAAACAAATCAGACTGGAGGCTTATAACGATAAGAAATATTCAAAATCATCTTACAGCAGAATGCTGCATCTAGTGTATCTACTTTTACAAGGGTAGATTTACTTTGAACATGTACACATGTTCTTAAAAGAAAACCTTTGAGATGACAAAATTAACTTCAGAGTTCAGACATAGCACAAATATCAAACATGAGGCTTCTAGAGAACTCCAATCACAGTTCCCATAACAACAAAATAAGTTTTGACCATCATGAATGAAGATGTGGCTCAGATCCACCATTGGCATGCAATAGAATGAAGTTTCTGAAGTTTTTACAGAACAAGAATATATAAAGGTCCAAGGAGAATTCACTCATGACAACATAAAGCCATATTAAGGATGAGCAAACACACACATGAAAAACACAGCCCAAATAAACTTGCCAAACAATAGTTAGTAAGAGAGTAGATTTTATCTGCCGAAGGTGACAACAGGTGGAAAACAAATGTTTCTGAAAGAGATCACTTGATGATTGAAACAAATTCTTCACAATCACAAAGCTACCATATTACCTACAGCTGCATGGACAAACAGGATTTACATTATCTACCTCTCATTGCATATTGTAAAAAATGTTCTAGAAGACTAGAGGGCCAAGGTCGAATGCATTGCAGTGCTCCTAGCAATCCAAACTTCAGCAGGGACTAAGCTTCAAAACTTAAAAGGCCACTCATTGAAACATGGAAGTGATGCTTTTAAGTAAAGAAATTGATTGTAGATGCCATCTCTTCCAACCTAGCCTTAGTGGCTAGCACTCTTTTTCTTTGGTTCTCGACTTCCTCAAGTAATGAAGAGTACTGCCTAGCTGAACTTTCTTGCAATTCAGAGGTTATGGTGCTAACTTTTTCCTGCAAACTATCTAATTCTGAAAGCTCTAGATCCAATGCTGCCCTTTGGTTTTCTAGTTGTTCAAGAGAAAGTGCTTTACCACTGCAACTGCGTTTCATCAAACACAACTGTTTTTCTACTTTTTTCACAGCGTCCCTGGAAGTTTTGGCTCGATCAGCTTTCATACTTACGTTCTCTTCGGCTTTTTTCACAAGCTCTGTAACATCTCTCAAAAAACTTCGTTGAGTATCGGCATTTTTTTCAGCACTAAGCCATTCCACAAAGTCCAGTGCTGCCTTTTTTCGGCATTCTGACAGTTTCTCTTCTTCCTTTAAGATCGCATCTTTTGCATCTGCTCCAGTTGAATTTCCTGTATCACCACAAACTTCTGACAGATTAGACAACTTTGCCATGACTCTACTCAATACAACTTGCATATTAATCATAGAAGCATCATCTTTGCTTCAATTAAGTAGAAAAGTATTCCTTCATTAAGTCTAACTGCAGTATTTTAAATAAATTGAAAGGAAAGAGCTCTCAATACTATAAGAATATAGTCAGAGCTCACCCATGTGATTCTGAAGCTCTGCACAATTATCCATTTTTTCCTGAATATCATGCAAAATAGCATGCAAATCAGGGCAAGGAGTGTTATAAAGTAAAGTGTCGTGTAACTCCATAACGCTTCTGTGGATGTTCTCATACTTTTCTCTGTGTGTTCCATTCAACACGAGTATTGCAGATGTAACATGTTTCTGTAGCAAAGTCATGTCAATACACGAAAGTGCATCCTTCACTCTATCCCTCCAGAATGGGACCAGATCAGATTTCTCGAGACAGCAAGGGCATAGATATTCGCCATCCAATCCTAGTTCTGGCACCACCCCAGCTCTCCTGGATTTTAGTGCACACTCAAGGTGACAAAGATGATTGCAAATAGGACACTTTGTAAAGGTCCAATTCTCCTTGTGCTGAATAGCTGTCCTACAGAAACTGCAAGCACATCCAAAGCAAAAGGTCGAGTCTCTTAAGCAAATCTGGCACCCACAAGATTGAACTGGCCCATCAGAACCTTTTAACTTCTTGTCCTGTGGTTTAATATCCGCACCATCCTTGACTTCTTGTGGCAGAAGAGCAATGTCACTGCATTCCTTCCAAGCAGTTTCTTTGGGATGACAGGCATTGCTAGATGCAACATGATCAGGCCCCAACTCTTCTGCTGCAACAATTATTTCTCTGTCACCCAAACCTGTATTCTCGCCTAAATTTCCAAAAATCTGTGACTGGATTTGTCTGTATGAGGCTTCAATATTACTTCCAAAGTCTTCTGCAATTTTTGCATTCTCTGCATAATTTGAAGACAATAGCCTCTTATCTAGCGAAACATTCTGACCACCTGATTGAGTAGTCAGAATGAAAGAGTCCCCATTGATTGCACGGGCTAACCTGGTAGCCAGATCATCAAAATCACCATTCACTTGGTGACCCACTTCATTTCTTACAATCTCTGCAGTCATGCCATCAATGGTTGCCGAAAAAGGCCTGTTCAGGTCTTCAAGAATTTCTTGATTCTGATTATAATTACCTTCCATCCGCTGATCTTTGGACGAGTTGCTCTTGTGCGAAAAAGGCGTATCAAGTACCTCTCCCTCATCTTCATTCTCATTTGAAGCTTCTATTAGATCTAATAAGCACGGATCCATCTGAGCCTTTTCAGCCTTCAGTAATTGCTTCTTGAACAGATTGATGCGCTTTGTTTCCAGCAAACACCAGTAATTTTTGTGCTTACAGCTCCACTTACTACAGAGCTCAATAAGTTCATTCTTTCCAATGCTCAGAGGCGCGTCTTGATTCCTCAAGAGAGAGAAAAACACTCGAAGGACCTTATCTGGATACCTACCCAACCGGGTCGAAAGATACCTCCTATTAAGTAGAATGTTGCGTAGCTCACTGATCTCTTCCTCGCTCTTTTCCTTCAATTTTTCAGCTTCATCTAGAAACATTCGCAACACAGTAGCATCCTTAGATAGCACATGATAGCTTGTTGGTGCCGCCAATAGTTGACTAAACAGCTTGCTGCTTTTCTTTTTCAATCGTTTTTTGCTGAAATTTTTGTTGTTTAGAACATGAAATTTCTGTTCCAGATGCTGGACATTATGCAAGGATAACATTTTCTTTTTGGATTTTCCAAACATATTGCTTTTATTGGCTGCTGCTAGATGAGACTCCTGTTCCAAACGTTGGGCATTTTGTGGAGATGACATTGTCTTCTTATATTTCTGGACCCCCTTGCCTTTATTTCCCACAAAGTTTCCTTCCAATTTCAGAATGCTATCAGAAGTCAAATTTTCCTGAAATGCAAACATAAGAGGACTGCTATCAAGGAATGCCATTTGAACTACATTTTTGAATAAACCAGAAGAATACAGGCAATTAGAAGAAACACACACTGACCTGCGACTGTATTTCAGATAACTTCCTCCTTACATAAGGTTTTCGTTTCTTATTTGAACGCCATATGTCATGAGATTTCCTTTTCTTGCCATCAGAGGGATCAACGTCTTCAGGTGGCACTCCCGGCAAAGGCATATCCTTAAATTCTTGCAAATGATAAAAAAGAATGTAAACACTTTGTTAAATTATTAGTTGATGCCTCAAAGCAAGCAAAAGTTACGACATCTTTACTGAAACTTTCCAATCGCACTTGAGCTCAGCTATTCTTGTGGTTATTGAATATTCTTTATATTCATAGTACATAGATCTTACACAAACACAGCTTTTACGCTAGAAGGTTTACACTTTAGTAGGTGAGAAGAAAGATAAAGGCTTTGAAGTTTGAATGTGAAAACTCATCCGCATGCAAAATTCCAGTCTTGACATTTGTACAAGACTAACATTTCTCAAGGATAGAACACACTATAAGCTCCTTATAGTGAGAAAATACAATCCAAACTAGGGTGATTCAGAGGGGATACTGTAGGTGATATCAAAATGCTCTTACCACAGAGGTGACTCAAATGAATTTCCCACAACCATAGCCAGAATTACATACATTTATTTTTGGGTCACTGTAACCACGTTAAATTCAATTCATCTCGCTTTTGATCTCAAAGACGACTTATATATGACCTAAACCTTGACATGCATGCACTAACAGTGCGCCCAAAAACATACAAGGAAAACTGCAATCTGGAACGCTTGAAGGCAGGCATTGTCATGCGAGGAAAAAATCAAAAAGGCATCTGATTGTACAGTAAGTTCAGCTTCTACTTCTTTGCAACGAAAAAGATTATAATTTCATGCTGTTCTAATCTGTGTCTTACAAACATGACACAAAGAATGGGTGCCAGAAATGGCACGCTCATGTCAAACACTGAAAATGAGGTGTACATGAATAGTGTGCTCATATGACAAAGACGGGACGAGCATTCAACACATCCTCCATGAAAAACAAATGTCTCTTACCCAGTTGTTCGCTGATATCAACGGTAAGAGGTCAACAACCTTGCCTCTGATCATATCAAACACAAACAGGGTGAAACTGCTCCTATTAAAAACCTCAGTATTTAAAAGCAAGCAGAGAAATTAGACTAAGTTGTACATCAGTGTTAAGTCTAGTGAAGTACCCCAATTAGACTAAGGTGGTCCAGATTGAAACCACACTTGCACAAAGTAGCTCGTTGATTCTGATTTTCCTTTCAATAACAACAAGGACAATTTAGCAAGTTCTTGCAACAAACGACAATTTGGAGGAGAAAATAATATTTCCTTTCATTGAGCAAAGGATAGTAATCCACAATTTCACTTTTGAAAACCGATGCTTCGAACTTCTATATAACAACCCAAAAGGCTACTGTCACATGCATAGAACATTATCATGGACATTCTGACTCTGAATACTCTCATTGATATCGTTTACAAACCTTTTTATGAACTTCAAACTTATAGAAATAGATTGTGAATCAAACCCTGCCCAGAAGAGTTAAAGCTTAAAGTGAACAAAAGTGCCGAAATAAAGGTTGATCAGAAAAGCTTGCCTATTAGGAGTAACCCCACATATACTATCAAGTACAATATGAACCTTGCCAGTGTGAAGTTGACAAACCATGAAGCTAGTCATTTGATGGAGCAATTTAAAGCTCCCTGGACCAACTTCCGTTGACCCAAAAATTCTACTATCTGGCTTTGAAGTGCCGAGGAACTATAGAAACTGTTCCTATTCAAATTGTGTAATTGATGCATAATAGAAAAAAATTATTCTTTACCCTTGATATTGTAAGCTATAAATTAGTACCCTATCCTCTCTTCTTCTACTTTGGTGATTTTTCTAAGGAGAATTAGACTAAGAGCAGTTGACCCAATATCTCTCATCCCAAAAAGACTCCTTTTCTGCATCAACCAGGTGCATTCGCATGCAAGTCATCTTCTTTTGTGTGGATATTTAATGTAGCCGATTGGAGTCAAACTCTTGAGCTCGAGGAGTCCCTCTAAAACATGCCACTTCATAGGAGACGATAAATCCTCTTCACATCAGTCCAACCAAGACAGTACTTCAAATGAAAGCCAAAGAGTAGTATATAGCATATAAAGTAATAATGCGCCACAACCCTAAACCATCTAGATAGCAATGGTACTTAAAGACACTTCACCATTTGGCCCCAGTGCTCCTCCACTGTGCTCTCCCTCTCCCCCATCAAAGTCAATTTCTGGGTTAGCCTCCCACACGCCTGAATGTGTAGCTGGGAATGGCCTCAGACCGACTCGCTTACAATACCACCCCTAGACAGTGCATAGCAGAGTTGCAGTAATGCACATACAGATCTATGCGTTTCTCAGCACAAGGTGCCAGCTCACCAAATTGGAAGTGCTTGTGAATACTTGTCACTTAGCCTGAAGAAAAAACCTAGAAAACTGATAGTGAATTCCTGTGGACCATGTACCAGCTAACCGAGTTGGAGTAGTTCTCGTAAAAAACTTGTTACATAAAATCTAGGAAACTGAAAATCAATTGGCAAAGCACTAAAATAAACTCTTATGAGTTCAAATTCTGCTCTGGAACAAGCTAATTTGCAAACAAGCCAAAAACAATCAACCCAAATTTCATTAGCTAAAGATCTTATCTATTTAACAAACGGAATCTTTTGCAGCATAACAAGCACCGCTTTTAAAAACTTCGGTGACATTCTTCAACACACTCCCACGGGCGTACGGCACAAGAGGATGTGGTTGTACGGACGTACGAAACATGCGTGGAGAGCAAGAGAATAACGACGATGCGTTGAAAAGGAGAGATATCAGGGGAGTGGAAAAGACTGTCTCACCATTAGCCTTGATTGTAAACCGAAACAGCCCAAAAGGAGGCGGATTGGGAAGGGTGTCCAGATAAGCCCTCAGCAGATGCTTGGCTCTGAACTTCTCGCCTGTGGGCGAGCAGAAATACATGTCCGTCGCCCTGCGCCCTGCCTTCCACAGCCATCCGGGGGGCGCAATGGGAGCGCCCTCGCCTGACCTGCCTGCCAGTGGATGTGGTCTGCGCTTCTTGGGCTTGGGCTTCTGATCATTGGGTCGATCTTTGGCTGGTTTGCGCCTAGCCATGAGCGCGATGGGCTCTCCTACTGCCACTCCCATCCCCACCTGCATCTGCATCTGCATCTGTATCTCCCTCTGCCACTCCGTCTCCCCTTCCGCCATAGCTCGCTCTCTCGCGCTCCCTCTCCCCTCCTCTCTCGCTCGCTCGCTCGCTCTCCAGATCTTCCTTCGCCTTCTTTCTCTCTCTCTCTCTCTCTCTCCCCCTAGTCTCTACCTGCTCCGGTTTTGCTCTGACTACCTACAGGGCCGGTCGTCCTCGAGCTGACCTCATATTGAACCGGCTATAGCCCGTATCCCCGCATTCTCCCACCGGTATATCCCGTGGCTGCCTTTGTCTCTCCTGCTGACCGTTCTGGAATAACCTGCCCCCGACTTCCCCCTCTCTTACAGCCGCTACAGCGATATCGACGATTAACCGTTAGATAGTCTTTCAGATGCCCAGATTTTGCCACGTTTCTAAAACTACTGTGGTTTGACACGTGGCGTGCATCCAAGAGAGCGGGCTGAAAATTCGTGTAATTGATAAAGGCGCAAAAATCCAATGTAGGGTTACAAGGGATTTCAACGAAGCGTTTGCAGTTTGAAGGGCAAATTTGTCTTTCAAAATGACACGTGGAAATAGAAGATGGCCTTCTTTGAAGGGCAGCTTTTCGTTTGCTTTGGGAGACTGCCTTTCAAGGTAGCATGACATGGCTTAATTTGAAGGGTAGTTCAAGTATGCTTTTATATTGTGATAGAAAGAGTCTTTTTTCCATTTTGACGGGCATCCAAAACTTCTGCTTAATTAAACACTTCAAAATGCCATTGTCAAGCAATACCGGATCGAATTTCATCTCTAAGATTGGCGCCTCGACAGAGGCAAGGCAGGACTCCCAGTGTTGTGCCCTCTAACAAGAAGCCCAACCTATATAGTAACAAGAAGCTTAGCGTATATTGATCCACAATGTTATTATTGATAGGAGAACTATAGAATTTTTGACTTTTTATAAAACAAAATCATTTACCTGTAACAGTTAGAAACTTCACATATTTTTCTCATGGTTAGGGTATCATGCGACCTCATATCAATCACGAGTCACGACTAATATATTCTTAAACTACCCTTGAACTATGGTAAAGGGCACCTTTATTGGGAAAGTAATGGGTGCTGGGGGTCATCCCTTTAGTAGAAGATCACTAATTCTCGACATTTGTAGTAAGTCCCAAAGCACTAATATCATCGAGCATAGCATACTATCACATTCGGAAAGGAGTGGAGCATAAATATCATTGTGATGGTCCTACAAATCTAGGCAAGAATCTAGCTAATTGCATGAGTCCCATATGGATCTTAACTTAACCATGATGCACTCACACCATCAAAACTTAAGTAGGGCCCCCTCTCCCTCAACTTTTGTTCTCCCATGATTGTTGCCTAATTTTGTTTCATACTAGCATTATAGCCAATTCAACCAACATAGCATCTTACATGTTGCATCCATTCTCTCCACTTCATATTCCACCATCGTCTCACATTTTTCTTTCTCAAAACAAAATTAGTTTCATATTGACTAATATATATACATCAACATTTGATGTTCCAAATAGTCGATATGGTAGGCCCATTGTACTCCTCCAAACAAAGATGGTAATCATAATAGTACAAAAATTGAAGAGATTGTATATAGAGGGTTTTGGTTACTCTCAAATGGACTTATCTTTCCAATTTTGCTATTTAGATTGAACTCTTAATGTCAATTGTAGAATGATATATGCCCATTGTTTCTTCCTTCTCCTTGAACGGAGGAGATGCAAAATCAATTGAGTTCCTATGCTTGGTAGGGATCTCAACAATATTTGTGACAAAAAATCTAGTTCTTATCTTTGTCTTCCTTGAAGCTGTAACTATTTGTTTCCAAAATCCACATTCCTTTACAATTACACAAGCTTTGGGCTTGAATTCCACTCATAAGATAGTATCTAGAGTCACATTTCCATAAAACTACAGATGAACTATCTCGTTTGGCAAATAAAAGGCTTAGAGATGCTTTAAGAGATAGAGATATTGAAGTTTTATTTTAACGGAATTTAATTAGCATATAGCTAAATGAAATATAAGAAATATGTCTCCACAATTGGTAGATAAATGAAATATTTAACAAAAAAACAAACTCACAAATCTTGCATATTCATTATTTGCAAAATGTTTGAACTTGTGTACGTTTATTCATAAACCTATAGCAAAAATGTTTAGGTTCTTCCTTTAGCTATGATAAGCAACGAGTTCATACATCGTACAATGCACCATAAGCCATATAAGTGCAAGGCATTGGGAAAAAAAGACAATTTATCAATGATCAATTCAGATATTTGAAATAAACACTGAGGGCTACCTTAATTTGTCTAAAGAGGGTGAGGGATTTTAAAGAAAGGACACAATTTTATAGTCCCATGTCACATCATTTTCATCATGATGTTGAACTTAAGAAACAAAAATTTGCCTTATCAGCCAAATTTTTCGGGTTATCCTCTAAATATAGAACTTCTCAAAAACGCCATGGTTCTTGATTCAATGATATCCAACAGAGGTGATTGAGATTCATGAACCATGATTCCGAATCTTGCACAAACTTGAAATCAAAATTATCAATCTCTCTGCAAATAGCCCATGCATACTCATGAAACATATTAAACTAGGCGGAATATGATTGTCAAGACAAAGGGACGGTTTTTTTCCAAATGAACTATGTGGGGTTTACCACGACGTCAAACTTGGGACACCCACAAAAAACAAAATTAAATATTGACTTCTCTCAACATATCGTCTAAATTGTTGTCTATGCATATTAATTAATGGTTAATTGGGTAGTGGTGTGTCCATGAGTCAGTGTTCATGCATCAATGTTGCAACTTTACATGTGGGCACCAATTCACTATTTGACTTATAAACACAATGTGTGAAATTGGAGTGACACAAAGCATAAATACATTACGAGTAGACCTAGTGCATCCAAGCGGCAATTAGCATATCAGACGAGAGGTACAACATATTTAATACATCGATGATATCAAACAGGTTGTCCAACACAAGCCACATACTATACAAAGTTGATAGATTTTTCTTTGCAAAATTATGAAGATGACTGAGTACAATAAAATTCTGAATCTCTAAGTGCCTCACAATATGGCTTGCCTAGAAATTTTTAAACTCACCCTTCTACTAAGTGCACAAATGTAGTAATTCCATGTGTGCAAATGCTAAAAGCCACCTAGCTAGCATCATCCATGTTATTTTATGCAGATTGCAATGATGCATCAACAAATAGCTTGTCCTGTTGGAGGTGGCTGATACCACTCTTGTTGTGGCTCTAATACCAACTATGTTGGAATTTAATCAGCTCTGATGGAAATGACAAGGTAATAGGTCGCAGCGGAAATGTAGGTTGTCGTCCCAACAGAGGAAAAACAATAGACAGTAATAACTAATAATGTAATAAGATAGGATCGTGGATTACTTAGAGAACGGAATGATAGAGCAGTTCTGATTTGTTGATAATGAGTATCAGTGTAGGTGTCATAGATAACCATAAAGAATTGCTAATAGATTAGCATCTGAGACAACCATGAAAGTCTCTGTTACTAATAATTGTGACAATATAGGAGAAAGTGTGAGAGTTATTTAAACATTCAGCATGAATGCAATGTAATAGAACAATAGTGATTTTGTATATTAAATGTTGTAGTAACAACTATCAGATCACAAGACAATCGCGTTGAGCGCGTGATCCTACTTATAGGAACAAATACTTGCTATAGTTTTGAATACTTTTACTCTCACTATAATCGCTAACTCTGAGGAGTCAGATATTGTGAAGACCAGTTTTAGTCGTTTTATCTATGTCGTGGATCCTGATCGCTATATATTTGTCTCTACTCGCTCAGTTCATTATATAGCTATTGGATCATCATGTATTATTCTGATTTTTACAATTACAAGATCTTTTAACTTGATCCATAGATCGGTTATTACAGTGGAGCGTGAAGACGTAAACAGGTGCGGAAATCTCCTTTGTATGCGAGCGGGAGCGTGATATTGTGGTGTGGTTGCAGCCGCATGTTGATCGCAATCATTGACTTGCGATGTTCCTTTGGTTAGTCATCTTCTTAAGCTGCAGTTCGTCCATTTCACATGCTGACCGCAAGTAATGACTTGTAGTATTCTTTTCGTCCTCTTGCGGTTCGTCGTCCACTTCGCATTGTGATCGCAGGCTAGACTCGGGCGGTTCCTTGCGATATCTTGAGGTGCCTTGCTTGGTTGATCTTTGCGTGTATTTGTGTAGACTGCTCTGAGAGAGTGATTTCCTTGAGTGAAGTGGAGGGTAGTTAGGATGAGTACGACTAAGATTAACTCCAACACTCTTAAGATTACTACTACGAATTTGAATTTAGATTGAGATTTAACATACCTACCAAAGTAGAATGTTTCTCTCTTGACAATGGTTTTGTCAAAATGTCAGCCAATATATTGTATGTATGACAGCAAGCTAGAACATTATATTTATTCTAAACTTTCTCTCTAAGAAAATGAAATTGAACTAAATTTTAGTTCTAGAATGAGTTCATGGGTTCAGAGATAGAGCTATTCAGCTGTGATTGTCGCACTGGAGTATAGTTGGACTAATCTGTGGAAATTGCAGATCTTGTAGCAACCTTCTAAGCCAAATAATCTCCTTCACTGCTAATGTAGCTGCAACATGTGTAAGTGTAACTTTGGCATTACAATTATAGCACAAAGCATAATGCTTTGTAGCTTGAAAGTACTTCAGTACTCCTTCAACCACTACTACAAGTTGTGGTTGAACAATCGTTGGTCTGTGCCTATCAATAGTGAATGGAGTTGTTGGAACAAACTTCTGCATTTGTTGTAGTTGAACGATCGTAGGTTTGAGCCTATCGACGGTGAATGGAGTTGTTGGAACAAACTCCTGCATTTGCTGCTTCTGCATAAAAACATAAAATTTGTCTTCAAGGAAGACAACATCTATGTTGGAATAATTTTGCAGATAGCAGGCTATAGAAATTGCTTCAGCCAAAATTTATTGGATAATTGAGCATTGGACATCATGGATCGTGCAGCTTCTAACAGTGTTCGATTCTTTCGTTCAGCTACTCTGTTCTGTTGTGGAGTGTAGCTTGCAGTAAACTGATGGTGCACGCCGCATGAAGATAAGTAGTCCACAATTTTATCATACATGTACTCTCCCCCTGAATCAGACCGCAAGGTCTTGATCTTTTGACCAGTTTGAGTCTCAGCAAACTGTATATATTCTCTGAAACAGTTTAATGCTTCAGACTTGTTCTTAATGAACATAGTTCTGGTAAATCGGGAGAAGTCATCAATACAGGTGATGAAATGTAAAGCATTACCCAAAGAGGGCACACTCATAGGACCACATAAGTCACTATGGATTAACTCAAAAATAACTTAGCTCTTTTGGTTTGTCCTTTAGAAAATCTTGTTCTAGGTTGTTTTCCTAGTAAGCACATTGCACAGACAGTCTGATTTCTGCTGGAGACAATTAATACTCATATCCTTGACCATATTATTATGATGTGTATACAAGATAGATCTCATGTTCAAATGACCTAATATTTGATGCCATGCATGAGCATCAGAATTACTCACATAATCGTGACTCAACATATATAAATTTCCTTCTCTATGTGCAGAGAGGATGTCATGCCCATGACTGGTCTAGAGTAGCGTGTCCACGCTAGGGACCGGTAGACCAACAACCCGTAAGTTAATTGTGACTATAAAGGATTTGGGGTCCTTATGTGTACATGTCATAATTAATGGTTGTAGGCCTAAACACTTGATGGTGGATTAGTATGGGTCTATCAGTTGAGTCATTGGAGAACTGGATGATGTGGCCCAGATAGGCTGCAGAGGTGTCCAGTGAGGTGTCACAGTGCACTACTAGTGGTGCATGGGCCTTGGAGGATATAAGTATACCTATTGGGCTCTCACTAGTGTATGCTTGATAGCATGACTGGTGGCAGGATGCTGTTGGTGTGATGCCATACTCCTCTTTGCGATTGATCCATAGCTTGGGGGCTAGATCCGTTCGATCTAGGTTGGGTTGGATTGGTTTGTCCACCATCAGGTTCCCTTGTGTTGCTTGTGACTGGCATGCTTAGAATAGGATCCTTGGTTTGAGGACTTTATATTGGTATTAGAGCCAATTCTAAGCTCGTTTTGCCATTGAATTGTGTTCATGAAAAAATCTCGAATTGTGAGAACTTTTCCGTTGTGTGATATGGAATCTCGACACTGTTTTGAGAATTCAGTGGAGTATGCAACAATGTGGTGAAAGTGCGGATTATGCTTCCCACACAATCGTTGACTTGCGGTGTTCCTTCGGGCATGTCCTCTTTGTAAGCTGCAGTTCGTCCACTTCGCATGCTGACTGCAAGTAATGACTTGTAGTATTCGTTCGGTCCTCTTTCGATTCGTTGACTTTGCATTGTGACCGCATGCTAGACTCGAGCGGTTCCTTGTGGTATGTTGCGGTGCCTTGCCTATTTGATCTTTGCGTGTATTTCTACAAACTGCTTTGAGAGAGTGATTTCCTTGAGTGAAGCAGAGGGCAGTTAGGAAGAGCAGGAGTAAAATTAACTCCAACATGTCCTCTACTCAGGAAAAATCATGAAAGCCATAATAGCCAGCTAGCTTTTCCTTCCATTTTTGATGTTTAGTGCACATTGTTTTCAAATTGTGTTAGAACAGAGACATTATTGTGGAACTACATGTGTCTACACATATTCTCAGTTGTTATTCATGTCACAACAAGTAGTCATTGCCAAGTTAGATGACTCTAACTTTGTCCATATAATGAGTAAAAAGTTGGACATTGTTTCAACTGTAATCAAGGTTACAAAATTATAAGGTTAACAATGTATAATCAGTGCTTGAAAGTAAACAATTACATAAAGATGACTAGAGTAGACAATTACACCCAGACTAGTTTTAAAGTAGAGTTAAAAGCGATCTGCCATTACCCTTTTTAGAATGCTTATCGGAACACCATCCCTTATCCTAAGTAACAGCTTAAAGAAATATTTATTGCACTATCAATTTCAGATTGTCAAGGCATTACCGTCCACAAATAAGTATATATATACTTTAATAGACAGGTCTAATCTAAGTCATATTGAGAGGACTAAAAACTATTGACAAGAATTTTTTCATTATTAACATTAAGAGTGTTGTATGAAGTTTGATCAAAAGGACTCAAGACAGTTTGTTCATTGTGATCATAGTGACCGAAACAAGCAAGTAAATCATGAGAGCATTTTTTAATTGGATGTGTGTGTGTGTGTGTGTGTGTGTGTGTGTGTGTGTGTGTGTGTGTGTGTGTGTGTGTGTTATCTCGCCGACCGTCCCACAGAACAAGATAACTACACGAGGTGATGCAACATGTATACCTAGTGTATTTATACCCACTGCACACCTAAAACAACATAGGATGTGGAAATAAGAACCATGTGAAGACAATCATCCCAGGGGGTAAGTTTCAAATATAAGTCTCCATATGGAAGTTTTTTTTCGATGACAAGTATTCCCATTCAGGAGTGTCAACAGATACTTACATTTTCTCAAGGACCATAATATCAAGTATATCTTGAGGTTTCTAAACATCCTAGAATTGAGATAAACAATCAAGGTTTGTCCAAGCCTACTTTCGAACTAGTCCGCAATACTTGCCAAATTCTACACCAGTCTAGAAGTAACATAACTACATGAGAAGGAAAGTCTTATCATCATAACGTAAGCAAGTCGTATGGTTATAAAACCAAGTGATTGAAACTTGTCAATGAGCTTAATTTGTCCAAAACTTGTTATAATGCCTCATGTAGTAAGAGACAAGACAATAGAAGATAAAGTGCATACCAGTGCAAGATAGTAATATCAGTTGTAATTTGACACATTGAAAACCAGTATTGATGGCAAAATTATACTAGGCAAATCTAGCCAAGTATGGTTGGATGTTAGAGGGGAATCCTCTCTAGCACAAGAGTGGTGTGTGTGTGTGTGTTTGTACCTAACAAATCTAATCAAAATTGAACATAATCGCCACAATACAACACATACAAATTTTAAAGTCAGTCGAATTTGTAAAGTGTCATCATAGCAAAAGACAGCCATATTTTCTCAAGGATGATGCCATCAAATATGTCCTAAGATTTCTCAATAGCATTCTAGAACCGAGATAAACACTTAGGATATAATAATAGTTTTTCCTAGCCAAATTATGAACTAATTCACAATACTAGCCAAAGTTTACACCAGTCTAGCAGTGACATAGTAACTGCCTGAGAAGCATTTCTCAAGTCTTACAACCATAATGTAGGAGGCTGTATGGTTAGAAAATCACATACTTGAAACTTGTCAATGAAACTACCTTGTCCAATACACATTATAATTACTAGTATAGTAAGGGACACGATAATAACAAACAAAGTACAAACCCATGTAAGATAGTAGTGTCAATAGTAACTTTGAAACACTAAAAACTAGACGAAGGAATAATTCGCGAATAGAAATTATTTGTCCTGGAAACAGAGCGTTTATTTGAATATCAACCGTCGTAAACGGTTAGATCTACTGTTACAATGTTAAAAGGCCAAAAGACCTGTAACTAAAAGGCCAAAAGACCTGTCAAATAAATGTGCACTACTCGTTGTAAACACTCTCAAGACTTGAATGAGACACTCATACTCACTCACTCAATCAGAGACATAGTAGCAAGATAAGACAGCAAGTGATGTATATTGATGATTCAGATTCAGAGTTATAAAAATTCGTTTTTGATCAATTGTTTCTTATTGTCTAAAATTGTCCCGTCTCTTAATTTCGCACGCTTATTCAATCAAAGCAAAAACTGTTCTATCCGGGACATAAATCCACGTGCTTCCAACTTGATGTATAGCTTGTCTCCAATCCTATCCAAGACCGCATCTTAGTGATGCTCTGATACCAATGTAATGATCACTAGGGAAAACCCCTAAGATGAGGATAGGAAAACACAACAGGAGACATTTAGGAGAAAAACCACCCATCCAAACCTGGATCAATCCTAAATCTGGCCCCTAAGCCATGCCATGTGAATGCTTGAGGAGAAGAGAACAACTAGTAAACTGAACCAAAAGTTGTCGACAAGAGAATCTCTACCCCAATATATAGAGAGTAGAATCTTATGCATGGACTCATGAAATTCCCATGCAATCCAACTATAAATAGTCACAGTCCACATCCAGTCCTCAAGCATAGATTAGTCACACGTACATGCACTATTCCATATGACTCATTGAGAGTGTTTGGGTCCTCTCAAGGTTATTAGTCACAAACTGCCCTTGACATGGAATTAAACCAAGGCGAATCTAATTGATGCATTATGAATTTCTCGTGCTTCCTCTTGGGTTGACGAATGCACCAGCTCTGTTTCAGCAGATGATGAACGATATTTATTGTCCATATATGGGAAAGTATGTGGTTGTATTCTTAGATGATATTCTCATCTATAGTAGGACACTTAAGGAGCATTTGAGTCATCTTAAGACTATCTTAGATATTCTCAGATGAGAGAAACTGTATGCTAAAGAATTAAATGTGAGTTCTTTAAGCACGAGTTATGTACCTCGGTCTTGCTTGTAGTGGGTTGAAGATAGATGAGAGTAAGGTCAAAACAATGCTTGAGTGGCTGATATTGAAGACGGTTAGAGAACTTAAATCTTTTCTCGGTTTTACAATTTTCTTTCGTAAATCAATTAAAGGTTATGCAAAGGTAGCAGCGCCTTTAAATAATTTGACAAAAGGTAGAGTTAATAAGAAAAAGAGAGGTCAACCTAGTCCGCCTACTAGTGAATGTAACAAATGAATCACAAATCACCACTCTATATAGTGGATTTTAGGGCTTTGGCCTCAAATCCTATTGGCCAATTTCCACCTCTCTTATTATTTGAAATTTGAAATTTGGCGGGAGCCCTTTTAATTCACTAACTTGACTATTAGGCCTTGCGACATTTAATTCTCGCAAAAAGGCCTAAAGCCTTTTATTAACTTTTAAATAATCAAATAACTGTGATCATCGAGTTGGACTTACACACGTGGGGTGCCAATTCCCTCTCACTTATTAACTAGGGTTAGGGTTGCCTTAGTATCCGTAAACCCTCCAATAGATGACACATGAAAATTTTGAAAAGTCAATAATAAATGCTCTTTAAAAATGGATTCACTCTATTATACTCGGGACTTTTCCATTGAATAATTTCAACACGAGTGATAGTAAATATCATCCATCCCAGATCTATATATGCATAAGAGATAATCTAGGTTTCTAAGAAATTGAAAATACAAAAACTCAAGAATCTATCTAAAGAAAAATTCCAGGCCTTATACCTAAATAGTAATTCACATAATAGCAGTCCTTCAGAAAAGAGATAATTATCTCCAAAAGGATCATATGAAAATTAGCCTAATGTCCTATAGTTGAAATTTTTTTTTAAAGAAGAATTATACAAAGGTGAGAAATAGTTTTAAGGGTTTCCTAATTTTGTAAATTAAGAGATACCTCATTGGGATCCGAATTGTTGAAAAGAGAGAATGAAATGTCGATCTGATAATTTGAAAAGTATGAATGAACTATCAAGCGCAGCGAAAAGAGCCTTCTTTCCTATTGCATGACTACGCCTATCAATAATTGAAAAAAGCTATAATGACAGTAGTCACGTTCAATCTTTTAGCAACTAACTTTGAGATCATTAGCACTAAAGTGATTTCGAGCCAAACAATGATGTATTGAATATTGCAACGTTGGTGTATTCAACAGATCAGACGAAATAGTAAGAGATTTATCAGTTACAAATAACTATAGAGAAGCATACATTCTGACATGATACTGAACACAATAAGAAGGTAGATTGATTCAGTAAGTAGCATGTACAAATCAAATGATGAGAGCACAAAACAATAGCGGATGAAAATCACGTACTCTAAGCTATCTTTGAGTAACTGAAAACTCTGTCTAATGCACTTTCGCTGATAAGCAATAAGCGCGGATAGCAATATTCTAATAGAGCTTTGAAAAGAAACTTTTTAGAGACTGAGCTATGTAAGTCTTTGATGATCAATTATTTATACTAAGCAGCTAACGTGTATCTAGTAGGACAACTAATCAAGTCATGGATCGCAATTGCTAGTTGGGTGTAATGTGTTGTCATCCATCAAGTGGAACAATAATTGTCGTTCTTCAACATGGTTGACTTTGTCGGCGTCATCAATAAGTCGGATGCTATCCAATATGTCAGAGCCACATGTTGAGCGATTTTTGAGTATTTCTACAGACTGTGCAAAAACACGAATAAAACTGCAAAACTGGATAATGAATGGATGAAGATTAAAGATCGATTATTCAGATGAATCACTCCGATAGTGGAATACTCCAACACTCCCTCTTAATTTGAATCCATGAATGCTTTGACCTTCAAACTTAGTTCTGCACAAAATTTTCGGTGTGCATCCAAGCTTAGTGCCTTAGTAAAAATATCTGCTATCATATCTTGTGTTCGATAGTACTGCAAGTTTATCTCATTGTCGAGAACTTTGCTTCTGACATAGTGATACTTAATCTCAATGTGCTTACTCCTAGAATGCAATCTAGGGTTGGCTAATAAAGTAATGGAACTTTGATTATCACAAAATAAAGTTGTCAGAGCATATTGTTTCAGACAAACATCTGAAAGTAAGTTTCTCAGCCATACTGCTTTCTTTATAGCTTGAGAGGCTGCAATATACTCTGATAAATAGAAGATAGAGCTATAAAAGTTTGCTTGCGCATGTTCCATGAAATAGGATCATTGTTAAGGAAGAATGTAAATCCAGAAGTGGATTTACGAGTGTCTACATCTGCTGCCCAACTTGCGTCTGAATAATCACTGAGAACATTGAGCTTGTCATTGTTGACTGCTCCATAACAAATGCATAAGTCCATAGTAGCTCGAATTTTTTTTATCAAAACTCTGATAAGAGCCTTCCAATGTGTAATACTAGGATTAGTCATGAACTGACTACAAAAGCTATGTCTAGTTTGGTACATATCATCGCGTACATAAGAGATCCTATTATTGAATAATAAGGATACTCACGCATCTGCTCCTTCCCTTCGACTGTTTGAGGACATTGGTCCTTCAACAATTTGAGTCCTAGGTCCATCTGTGAGTGATCTAATTTGCAATTCATCATATTATATCTGATCAACATATTGTGAATGTATCTTTGTTGAGTAATGTAAATCAACTTCTATTTTGTCTCTTTGGATTTGAATACCTAGACAGTAATGAGCTTCGTCTAGATCGGTCATGTCGAATTTTGAAGATAGCAGATTTAGCTTCTTTTATTAGATCGATATTGTTGCTAAAAAGCAGTGTGTCGTCCACATACAAAGTGATAATAATAAAAGAATGATGCACTGACTTGAAGTAGACATTAGAATTTGAAGTGCTTGGTTTATAGCCGTGGTCGATAAGAAAAGGGTTGATCCTTTGAAACCATGCTCAAGTAGATTGCTTCAAGCCATAAAGGGCTATGTGGAGTTCGCATACATGATTATGTTTGCCTTCAATATCATAACCTTAAGGTTGCATCAGGTAAATGTCTTCTACGATAACTCCATTAAGATATGCTATATGTAAATGTCTTCTATTAACAACAGTGACAATAGAAGTCTAATTGAAGAATGTTTAACTACTGGACTGAAAGTCTCAGTGTAGTCGACATTATGTACCTGAGAAAATCCTCTTGCGACAAGTTTGTGAAGAGAAACGGAGCAGACCCAATATGAATATGAGACCATGTGATAACCCAGAGCGTAGATAGTGTGGTAGAAGTGGGGACCCTGATACATCAGTATCCAAAAAATGAAGCCGATAAAAGTCACGTTTGGCACCCAACTGACCATGCCAGGCTCGATCAAGGTAAGCTCTATAGATGAATCGTTGGATGTAATCATGGGTACCAGAAGGAAGTGCAGTGATAGAGATACCTATACTTTACCTTGTTAGCTTATGAATAAAGGTTTCAAAGGCTTTGGTCTTGCTTAAGCAACAGGAACTATGTGAATGCTTTACTCTCTCTCTCTCTCTCTCTCTCTCTCTCTCTCTCTCTCTCTCTCTCTCTCTCTCTCTCTCTCTCTCTCTCTCTCTCTCTCTCTCTCTCTCTCTCTCTCTCTCTCTCTCTCTCTCTCTCTCTCTCTCTCTCTCTCTCTCTCGCCATGCAAAGTGTCAATATTATATGCGATGATGGTCAACGTGTGTTGTTAGGACATAATTTAGATTATGTGAATCACCTCCCATATTCCACCTCCTCATCGACTATGTGCATCCTCATCAACTTAGACAAAAAAACACAGAAGCTATGAGTTTGTGGAAGATGTTTACTTGCACATGGCTAGAGACTTGGCTAACTGGGATTTGAGAGTGAGTGGACAGAACATGCCATAGCTCATGTGGCCAATCAAGACATTTTTCATAGAAAGAAAGAGGCGGTAGTGGATATGATTTCTTGGCATCTTGGGGCCATGAGCTTACCCAATGTAGTCACTATCTTCCCTTATGCTTAATATATTTTGTAGCAAGGTTTACACGTAGAATGACTTCACATGCCTTAATATATTTGTATGGTTTCCATGTAGAATGACTTCACATGCCTTAATATATTTGTAGCAAGGTTTTCATGTAGAATGACTTCACATGCCTTGATGTTGTCCACGAATCCATTAACATTGTCCAATTAGTGGTCGCTTACCAAGCTAGCTCTATTTGAACCACCATCATAAAGTATTTCCCAAAACAATAAAAATGTTAAAAGTAAAAGTCCTTGTACTCTATGGGATCAGCCTCGATTTTCTATTTTTGCATGGAAACTCGCTTGTGCTGTTTCCACTAATGTGGGAGGGTACTAGAACTTTTAGTACCAACGTGGTTCTAGAATTTAAGAAATCCCCTTATTTGTAGAAATAACTAGTTTCATAAAATTAGACTATTTAAAAATCTCAATAAGAGCCAAGTATTAGTTTAAGTATAATCTTTGGATTGCATATTGGCATCAAATGGACTAATAGCTCAAGGGTGATACCAACTCTACATGAGCATGAATAATGAAAATCTTATTTTGCTATATGCAAACAATAAACAAAAAGGTGGAGTGGTTGCTAGAGAATTTTGACTCCATAATACAAGCCTTCTATTACACATATAAATGTACCCAAAAAAAGGAGAGAGGTGCCCAAAACTCCTCTCCAATTCAAAATATAAAATCTCACAAGAACAACCTAAGACCTTTACCAAAATCATTTGCCTCAAGTATGCATATGGATGATACCATGTGCACATCCCCACTTTTTCCTTGGTATGTGTATTGCTTGGGCCAAGCCTCTTGGGGTCAATGAGTAGTACAGGCAAATCCAATAGTTGCATAAGTTTAGTACTCTTCGAGTATCACAAGGGCTCATACCCGGTCCTTCACGCCCTCATTGATACCATTGTTAAGAAACATTGTCTTCTTGTGAAGCCTCGGGTTGGCCTCATCTAATGGTGGCAAGAGCTTGTGGGTGGGTGGTGGGTACTAGCTACACCTTGACGGTGGGCTAACAACACCTTGTACAATCCAATGAACCACCACCACCCTTGGTATGTCCCATGTTTAGGTAATTGAATTGATGGTATGTCCATGTCCCATGTGGGTAAGGACTCAGGAGTTAAAGTGGGGTATAGAGATAAGTTGCTCGTGTCTCTCAGCCAATACCAAATCGAGGAAATTTTAAAGGAAAAAAAAAACCCAAAAAAAAGGAAAGAAACTGGATTGTGTCACAGGTCCGTGTAGTACGATTGTCGGCTTTATCCTGATTCTCTGATATTATTCTTTTACTTGTTGACGAGTGATCGATCGATCAATCAAACGACTTACATTATGTAAAAGATCATTACGAAAGGTAAGATTTATCATTGCAAGTTAGAGACCTATTTTCTTATGTATCCCAAGACTGAAACCCAGAAAGTGTAGTTGGCTGCATTACATTTAGATGGTCGAGCTCAGACTTGGTGGCGTGTCTATCGCTCTGAGCCTACTCGTGAGGGATTACATATATGGCCTACTTTTCGGCATGATCTTCATATGGCTATGATTGACCCACAATGGTTGGTTCGCCAACATGATCTGTTTCGTAGACTTCGCCATACTAGTGATTTGACTGCTTATATTGATCAGTTTATTGAGCTTTCCTACCTTTTTACTGATCTTCATCCTACAGAGCTTATTTCACATTTTATTGCCGGTCTTAGAGACACCTTACGATATGATGTCTCATCTTTTTGGCCTCTTACTCTCTCAGATGCTATCTCCTTGGCCTACTACCTTGCAACATAAGTATCCTGAGTTATCCACTGCTTCTCGTTTTTCTTGCTCTCATTCCACTGCTTCTCCTACTTTGGCTTCTTCTACTATCGTTCCTCCTGGTCCTCCTACCGCTGTTTTTTACCATGAGGCTCTTACTCTTGATGATTTTGATGTTTATATCCATATTCTTGATACTCCTGCCCCACATTCTATTGATGAGTCGGCTGACCCACTTCCTAATGGTCCTGCTTCTGCCGCTTGCCATGCACAGCTTGCTTATGCTACTTGGGCTGGTGGGCGTCCTGGTCCTCGTTCTATTTGGTTACGTGTTCGCATTTTGGGGCGAGAGTATATTGCTTTGGGAGATACTGGCAGTACACATTCATTTATTCACAGTTACATTTCCACCAGGATTCATGCTACACCTATTTCTGCTACACAGTCTCTCAATGTTGAGGTTGCTCGTTCCCATTCTTTTTTCAGTTCTTAGATGTTTCAAGGCTTGGACTATAGCATTGGTGACTTCTCTAGACAGGCAGATTTCTATATTATTCCTCTAGAGTGCTATGACATTATTCTTGGTGCAGATTGGTTTTTGTCACTTGTTGGTACTATTGCTGTGGATCTTTCTCAGCAGACACTATCTTTTACAAATGTTGGTCGACATCATTTACTTTCTGGTATTGATTCTTAGAGTGACTATCAGTTGGTTACCACCGGGAAGCAGTTTATGCGTAGCCTGCCAAAGGCTCATGATGTCCATATCGCTTGGTCTCTGATGTAGAGTTGCCACTTTGTTTTGGTGTTCCGAGACCATTAGGGTACCTTGAGAGAGTTCCTTCTCCTCTCTTGGATAGTTTTTGGGGATGTTGCTGCCATATACTTCATTGTTGCTCATATGTGCTTTGATACTCATTCCCAGATACACGTGGATATGTTCTTGTCAATAGCCATCTTCTATTGTTTAGATGTTTCTGCCTCTAGTTCTGCTTCCAACTTATTATTGTAAATCTAGGTTGTGACAAGTCTTATGTAGAAAAACCTTTGATCTACAAATTTTCCTCATATGTTAAATAGGATCACTGGAAAAGAGTTTCATTAAATGTAAGATTGTCTTGAGTAGCATCTATTTCTCTATGGGTTGACAGAATACATATAGAAGATAGTCAATAATCTGCTTTCTCAGCATATTTTTTGATAAAGATGCACCTTTTTTTTGTGCATACATCCGATGTTGTTGTCTTATACATTGCTTTTGGATGAAAGATAATGGTTTTCTTTTGTAACTCCGATGATCTCGTCCAGATGACCTTGTCCAATTCACCTAATAGAGCATTGGATTTTTCTCTTGATTGATCAATATGAGTAAACCTAGTGACAACGTCCTGTTGAAAATAGATAGCCATATATCCATTAGTTTCCCTTATGAACGGAATACTCAATATG
This sequence comes from Diphasiastrum complanatum, assembly GCA_029204225.1. Classification (NCBI taxonomy): domain Eukaryota; kingdom Viridiplantae; phylum Streptophyta; class Lycopodiopsida; order Lycopodiales; family Lycopodiaceae; genus Diphasiastrum; species Diphasiastrum complanatum. The sequence goes on along the minus strand of CM055109.1, from coordinate 21,784,811 downwards.
GTTGTTGATGAACCAAAGTAGTGATGCTCCAAGTTGAATAACGCTTCGTCCATATCTGGCCACATTCTCATGATATCCATTTCATTATTATGTTCAAAGAGGGCATCGTTATACTTGGTATCTACACATGTCATCATTGTTATGTTGCTCGCTTGATTTATTTTCAAAGACAACTCCATATAGATTACTACTAAAAAGGTGATAGATCACTACTAAAAAGTTGTCGAAATTAGTAGCTTTGCTCTCAATAATGGTATTCCTCACTTCCTCAAAACCATCAACATCATCAAAAGGTTTAAGATCTTGCTTGGTCAAAAAATTTCGATTGATATTCAACTATGGCTTGGAAGATTGCTCTTGGATTACAAGAAACATTGTTGCGAGATCATCAACATTCCTACCAAAATATGGATTAGCATTTATGGATGGGATTAATATTGGTTTTACCCATATTAATATAGGCATCTAGTTTTTGTGGCATGGTAGTGAGCATCGAATTACAGTTTGAATGCATTCAATTTATTTAGATAGAAAACATCTTGATTTACATATGTGTGAACTAGTGAAAAGCTAGTCAAGTTGAAAATTGTGATTTGGCAATGTTTTACTTGATGATCAAGCATACCCTTGTGAATAGTGATGATTTCCCACGTGTGAGAGGTTGTTCCCACGTGTGTACATATCAGGAAAACATCAGTACATGATCATAGGAGTTGATCGTGTAAGTTTCTAGAAGCTGGGAAAATTTTCTCAATTCAAGGAAAATCAATGCGAGGCAATGGCATAAATTTAGGAATCAAGGAGGTGGGTGCTTAACTAGCATTGATTGGTGAATCTGAAGATGATGTGCCATCCCACATGTGCCAAACCTGCTGAGTCAGCATATCAGGTCGAATTGTACTTGATCTATATATAGATCACCTTTGTAAATAATGAGATTGATGAGTGATCTTGATTTTGAGGCAAATCCATGTTGTTTTCACCATTTGTGCTAAAATTATGCATTGAATGCTATTAATAGGTAAAGTACTTTGCTCTCTGTCCATTGTCCGTATTGTGACAGATTTTCACACATGTGAAACCACCCATCCACTGAATTGATCATTTAATTGTTGTTCTTGCTAGTTAAATGCATGTTTTTAACCTAGATCAAGATCTAATCAATAGAATTGTGAAAGATCAATAGAACAAACATCCAACACCTCTTGTAGATCGATTGAAGATCCATTTATGGTCCTAAAATCAAAAAATTTAACATCAAGTACTTTGTGTGAGAATGTATTTGAAAGGGAGTAACAGTTACTTTGTGTGAGGAAGTATTATAGACATTTATCTTTCTATTGGGAATGCTCTTTTACTTGCATATTTGGTTTGGTTCATGGATGATATTCTATTCTATTTGGAGAGTGGTTGGAATACAAACATGAAGTGTACATCCAAGGGGAGTAGTTCAACCAAAGTCCATCAAATTCATCACAAGTGGTAACTTATGAGAGTACCAGATGAATCTACACAAGTGGAACCAACTATATATGAAGTACAGGTATATATTGGGTGTTGATATATGAGATTTGGTATTGACATTTGTAGATCTATTTCCTACTTATAGTTATCATGATGTTGTTATTGTAATCAAAGAAAACTACATTTTTGCTATGAATGTTTGTGAGATCTGTTGTGATAGCTTGAAAGATGTTCAAAGAGACCAAGGGAGTCGTTCTTCAAACAAAATTCTCAAGGTTAAGGCAAAGGTTATCATGTCCACATTATTTGTCAAAGTTCTTTGATTCAAAGTCAAGAAATTGAGTGATATGTTGCACTCATGGTGGTCACACATAAACACCAAAGTGACATGAAGACTTAAAGCAAAACATTGGGAAGCCATATGAAGCAAGATCGAGATTCAAAAAAAATTCTACATCATCATACAAAGTTTTACTTTGAGTAATGAAGACATTGTGTTAGTAAATGTTTACGTTGGTACCCCTCATGTTATCATCTAGATTAATTAGTGTTAGTTTGGTCGTGCCTGCGTGCTATTTATAATAAGTCATTTTTTAGTAATGCATGTAAGTGGATGCAGTACAACTAGAATAGGATTTGGTTTTGCTACTTTGAAATGCATCTTGGGTGTTTATCCAATATAGGTAATATTTATAGCAATTAGCTTTTTTCTTTTGCTATTTGCTTTATGCTTTTTAGCTTACACATAGATTAGAGAAAAAAAATATGTAGACTGACGCCCTACCTCAAATGCAATGGGACATACTTGGAGTTTCCATCACTTTTATTGTCCCTCGTGTGTTTGGCTATTGTTTCATCACAATAGAAATCTTGTCTTGAGTTACTTGTATGAGCACGTCAGTTTTCTAACACTCAGCACATGCGTTTATCCTGTCTGCAATACACCGTCTCTCTCTCTCTCTCTCTCTCTCTCTCTCTCTCTCTCTCTCTCTCTCTCTCTCTATATATATATATATATATATATATATATATATATATATATATATATCCTTTTTCTAGTCATTTCATATGCAAATAGCTTTTTTGAACAAGGCAAACATGCATACACACCTTTCACCCTTCTCACACCTTGTCAAGCACTAGCTCCATATGATTCACAAGAGATCATGGCTTCTACTCAATCAAGGAAGCTTAAAAACTAATTGAAACCTGTAATCACACATATCAAGAACTCTCATAAACAATAAATGATAGAAGATTTTTGAGCTTCAATTGGATTATGATGCAACCAAGAGGAAATCACAAGGTTAGAAATAGGAAACTCTCCCTTCTCCCTTAAAAAACTAGCAGAGATGGCCTTTCCTTATCTCATCCATTCATTGAGCAAGAAAACTGACATTTCCTTGAATTCAAATACTTGTTTTTGGCAACAATAAGCATGCACATAAAAAAAGAGCAATATGGTCTCATCCTCAGCTAGCCTGTGCTTTCCTCCAATTTAAATGCTTGTCTTTGCAACAAAATATTGAGGGCATCAGGTAATAGATGCTCGATACTTTTTGAAGGATAAGAGGTGAATGTAGACAAACAATGTGCATGCATCAACAACTTCTCAAGGGACACTAATTTTCGTCACAAAGTAAATCATATTTTCTATCAAACAAGTTTTCCTTCATTATGAAGGTTGCACACATCAATTTACAAGAAATAAAAAATTCAATAATACTGGAAATCCACAAACAGATGCTAAACAGAGGAAGCTAAAAACTAATTTAGAAAAACTTTTAACGCCTTTGATATTACAATATTTCATGTTCTAGATCTCTACCAGAATGCTATCTAATAATCAACAGCTACTAGAGTGTAAACAATCCATCCACTCAGCTCAGAAAGTCCTTGCAAACATCAACCTAGGTCTCCAAAAAAAAGTATTCCAGCTAGTGATCATGGAAAGTAGTCAGCCCAATTGTGGTAATAAGAGGTACGTGCTTCTTTGCTCATAAATGTGTTCCACTGCAGGAAAACACGTCGTGTTATTTGAATGATACATTTACATTTATTGAGAAGACATAATATGCATTTTTTGCTAATCAGAGGTACCACAAGAAACTGGGAATCGATTAGAAACCTCAATCAATGAAATATAAATAGACAAAAATGACCTTGAATTCATATGGCTTTCCCTTTTTGCGAGCTCGTTTCAATTGGTGATTTTCACAAACCATTGCCCAATCATGCCAGCTGCATCAACCCACAAGTTTTCTAGTGCTTAGCAAAAATCATAAATTTTATAAAAAAGGAGGAGAGAACCAGACCTCAACAAGAAATATGACTTAACCAAGTTCCAGCCCAAGCGATCTCTGTTTATGTAAAATAGATATATTGATGTTATGTCTAGAATAATATCAGGATTCAGACACAACATCATGCCAGCTGCACCACACGTTTTCTAGTGCTTAGCAAAAATCATAAATTTTATAAAAAAGCAGGAGAGAGCCAGACCTCAACAAGAAATATGACTTAACCAAGTTCCAGCCCAAGCGATCTCTGTTTACGTAAAATAGATATATTGATGTTATGTCTAGAATAATATCAGACACAACAAAGTACAATCTTCAACCTTATGGAGTCCAACCACATTGTCTTACACTGTCAACTTCATCATGAATAGCATGGACCAAATGCTCCAACTCACGTCGTTAGCACCCTAGAGTAGTTGCAGGTCACATGCACAAACATATGTCCACAATAGCTTTCATACATTTGTACAACGACTGATGTACTGAGTTTCAATCATGATGATGGCTAGAGCAAAGCCAATCAACTGAAGACCCTACTCCCTCATGGGAAAAAAAGAAAACTTCACATTTCACCACTCTTTCTAACTCGAAAGCATAGTCAGTGGGCAAAATGCACCACTTAAGATAGCAGGAATCAAGATGAGCCAAAACCATAGTTGCATTCTGTTCCTGTATGCGCATTCAAGAATAGTTCTAGAGAGTAACAGATAAAAGTGTTTGACAAACCTGATTAAAAAAAAAATCATATGTTGATGGGGAGAGGCTTGCATAATAGCTGCTCAAGGTGAAATCAACCAGAAAAGAAAGGTTGAAGTACTGCATGTATGGAAGTCCATTTACGTTTGCGACCACAAGTAGCATATGTATTCTAGAATGTAGGGTTGTACGAATTCACAGAGTGATGTTTGTCTTTTGTCATGTTTTATGGCTTATGTGTTATGTGCAATTTCCAAATGTAATTATGGCAGGGATGAAAGAAAAACAATACTTGCACATTGCAAACTTCAATGCTTTATTGTAAAGTTTGAACTCTAATTTAGTTAACAAATAGCATACATTCACCAATACATACATATACAGTCAACAAACAACTCCTATGCCATCCACCACTACCTTGTTGAGTCTCAAAGGATTCTGAACGTGTAAAAACATTTGTTTTTTATGTCCAATTACCTCTCGCACTAGTGCCTTTGCACATACGACCTATCCTCCTAAACATTTGAGGATAAAATGGTTCAGCTCAGACACGAGGGTCCGGGCCGGACATTCCGCGTCCGCGTCCGCATCCGGCGTCCGGACCCGGACGCGGCTGACCCCCGGACGCAGGGTTGGATGGGTCCAATTTTTTTTTTTTTTTTTTTTGCTAAATAACTAAAAAAAATCATGTGAAACACACATCTCTACGCATATTATTTGCATACGCAGTTGCCTATGATCTGAAGATCCACATTGTAGAGAGAGAGAGAGAGAGAGAGAGAGAGAGAGAGAGAGAGAGAGAGAGAGTTATGGTGTTTGTGTGTGTGTGTGTGTGATGATTGTGTGTTTGTGTGTGTGGATATTGTTGATTTGTGTGCATACAGATGTGTGTGTGTGGTGATTTGTGTGTGAGAGAGAGAGGATTTGTGCGTGTGCGCGTGTGTACGAGACATGGTGTGTGTGTGTGAGTTTAGGATTTAGGGTTTAGGGTGCTTGGGTTTGGGGTCTAGGAGAAGAGAGAGAGAGAGAGATATTAGATTTGCGTGCTTGTGTGTGTGTGTGTGTGTGTGAGAGAGAGAGAGAGAGAGAGAGAGAGAGAGAGAGAGAGAGAGAGAGAGATGGCCGCTCGTCCCATTTGGGATGAGGTGGAGTTGATAACTAACAAAAAGTGGCGTTGCCCTTTTTGTCAAAAGCAGTTCACAAGGAACGCCTCTCGGGTTCGAGCACATTTGGGGGAATTGTGAGTCCGACCCACGGGGGGACACTACGGGATCGGCGTTTGTATGGTCGGTCATCCCCGCTGTGGAGAGGCCTCGCATTCTCGAGGCATATTTTGAGCCAGTTGTTGAGCCCGACAAGTTGTCCATAGATGCCGCGGACTCTGTTTCCATTGGACCCTGCCACTGGTACACCCAGTGCCACCGCCCCCACCCCCACCGTCGCATCCACACCCGCCACCGCCACCGCCACCCGTATCCCCTCCGTCAGTACTCCCCATGGATCCACAGCCTCCACTGCTATCTACGCCTGTGCCATCACCGTCAGATGTGCACGGCCCGTCCACATCCTCCGCTTCCGCACCTGCACCTATGCCACCATCTCCAGGTCCGCATCGTCCATCCACATCCTCCCAACCATCCACATCCTGAGGCACCAGACAGATGTCCATGATAAGATCTTTCAGAGAGGGGCAGCACATAGAGGCCACCAAGACCATAGCACAGATGTTCTATGACCTGAACCTCCCCTTTATCATGGCATCATCCCGCATCTTTCGAGAGGCTATCTCGAAAGTTGCAGTCTGCGGGCCCGGCTACACACCACCCACAGCCGATGCACTACGTGGCCCTTTGCTCCAGGGGCGGGTTGCATCAGTTAGAGAGAGACTGGCCGCACTGCATGAGGCTTGGGATAGATACGGATGCTCCATCATGGCTGATGGGTGGACTGATCGTCGTAGACATCCACTCATCAACGTGATTGTTTCTAGTTGTTACGATTCCATGTTCCTGCGCAGCATCGACGCCTCCGAGGCAGGGAGAGTGCATTCAGCCGAGTACATATACGGCATCATTCGCGCAGCGATAGAGGAGGTCGGGCCACAGCGCGTTGTCCAGGTACAACCTTCTTTCATTAGTTGTTTGGTCATTTACTGCTTAATGTTGATACAATAGTTTTGCGTAGTTTTCGATTGATTGCAAAGCTGTGAACTGATCGTGTGAACGTATCGCGAAAGGTTGTGACGGACAATGCGTCCAACTGCCGCGGTATGGGGGAGCTTCTTATGGCAGAGTACCCCTCCATTGTGTGGACTCCATGTGTCGCACACTCACTAGACCTCCTCCTGCATTCCATCGGGAGCCTGCCTTGGGTCAGTGAGATTCTCACGAGGGCACTTGCGGTTGTGGACTTCGTCACACGCAAGCGCCGCATGACTGCCCTTTTCCGCACATTCAGCAGGTAAGCTGCTACTTATTTTTTGGCTCGTTAAAAATGCTTCTTTTTTTTTGGGTCGTTTCATGTGTGCCTCTCATTCCGTTTGTCAATTCAGGCTCGACTTGAAGAAGCCCGCTCGCACCTGCTTCGCCTACCAGTTCATCATGCTCGAGCGGCTACACATGTCAAGGGTGATTTGCAGCGCATGGCTACTTCTACAGAGTTCACCGCCATGGACCTATCCACGACCCCAGAGGGCTTGACCTTCCACGACATCCTCTTCATGGAGCCTTTCTGGGTGGATATGCAGCAGCTGATGGACGTCATGCGCCCCATCTACTCTGTTCTGAGGCTCGTTGATCGCGAGAATAAATGACTATGCTAAAGTTAATCCATAGGTTACTTTGACCCAAAAGGTCGAGATTTGTGTAACCATGGGTATTTAGTTATTTAAGACATCTTAAGTTTGTCTTAAGTTTAGTTGGACCCAATTTTGGTCATGTACTGACTCGTGGGTCCTTAGAGATCTAATTTTGTTTAGGGGCCCTATCTTGACTTTTGGGGGTGCCATTGTGTATTCCATTTTTACAATTTGGCTAATCATTGCTCTCCATTGCTCTTGTTGATGTTCTCTCTCTCTCTCTCTCTCTCTCTCTCTCTCTCTCTCTCTCTCTCTCTCTCTCTCTCTTAGAGTTGGGCGCCCAGCCTCTTCTCTCTTGTTTTCTGTGGAGATTGATTGATAACTAGAACTTGGTGACTTGACTCTTGCTTTCCTACATGGTATCAGAGCTACCAGATCTGCAACAAGCTTGTTTGGCGCCCTACCAGAAGAGGAGCTTCTCTGCTTTTTGTTGTGAAATTTCAGCATCTTGTTGATCTTTTCAAGTGGAGTTTGGATCAACTTTTTTGTCTCTTTTCAGGTTGAAGGAGGGCGGCCATCAGAGATCTTGGAGGAGCAATTTTGGCACCCAAAAATCAGAATCTCAAATCTGAATTTTATGCAAACGCAGCAAGTTTTCTTTGGAGGAGGGCGCCCAAAAATCTGCTACTGATTTTTGGTTGTGGTGTCTCCTTATCTTGTTGTTTTTGTTTTCAGGTTTGCATTTGTGTAGGAGGGCGCCCAAAATTCAGCAAACCCTATCCAGGGTTAAGTCAACTTGTGGCTGAAAATTTGCAAATTCTCAGCAAGCAGTAGGGTGCTTTCAACAGCCCTATTGGAGTGTGTGTTGATCACACTATTTGGCTTCCTAATTGGGTTTCGGTGTAAGCTTCAATTGAAGCTAACGTAATTTTCAAGAAGCTGGTTTTTTTGTGCAAAAGGACAACCATCTATCCATCATCTTTTGGGCACTTTGGTTGCAGATTGAAAGACATCTTGTGCTCCTACTTTTAGCTCTTTGTAATATCAACACTCAAAAGAAGAAAGGGAAGTGCCATTATTGCAAAAGGTATGGGCACTTCATCAAGGATTGTAAGAAGAAGCTTGCGAAAGAGGAGAGTAAAGGAATTGATACTAGTGCTTCACTTGCTACTTTGGAGCAAGAGCTTGAAGCTAGTGGTGATCTCTTCAACCAAGACTATGCTTTTGTGTCTAATATTGCTTCTACTAGTACTACCACATCTATGAGGAATTCAGATTCTGTTTTGCAAGTTGCTGATTTTCAGCCCATTGAATGGATGATTGATAGTGGTGCTACTCGTCATATGACTTCTCGTAAAGAACCATTCACTAAATTAGTGAAAGTGCAAAATGGAACAATGTGCGGATGATGCATCTTATTCTATTCATGGAATTGGAATTGTAGCCATCATTTTGCCTAATGGTGTAGAAAAGTACATTAAGAATGTGCTTTATGTTCCGGGAATCAAGAAGAATCTTCTTTCGGTTTCAACTATGTTGAAGCAAGGACTAGTTGTTGAGTTCAAAGAAGATAAGTGTCTTGTCAAGGATCCTAAAAGATCACTCTTGATTATTGTTTCGGGAACAATGCATGCTGGCTTATTCATTATGGATACCTATGAGCGACGCCTGCCTTGTTGCTTCTACATCACAATCATTGGAGTTGGCTTAATTGTGGCACGCAAGGTTTGGGCATCTCAACTTTGCAAGTTTGAAGAAGCTGAAACCATTTAATATGGTAGAAGACATTCCTACTATTGAGCAGTCGAGGGGCATATATGCGAGGGGTGCATACTTGAAAAGTTTCAAAGGAAACCTTTTCCAATTGATGGAACTATAAGGGTTCTTGATAAATTTGATTTGGTAATCCAATGAGGACCAAATCCATTGGAAAGTGCATCTATATTGTGACTTTTATTGATGACTTTTCCCGTTTTACATGGATCTATCCTATGAAGGCTAAATCGGAAGTTTTTCAACATTTCAAAGATTTTCTAGCAATGGTGGAAAATCAGTTTGGGCATTCTTTGAAGACCCTACGCACCGATCGAGGAGGGGAACACATTAAGAATACGTTCGGTGCATTTCTTCGAGAAAAGGGAATTTTACATCAAATGACAACTCCCTATACGCCTCAACAAAATGGTGTTGCCGAGCGAAAGAATCGCACACTTATGGAGATGGCCCGTTGCATGCTCAAAGCAAAGGGGCTGCCTCACAAGTTTTGGGCTGAAGCGGTTATAACGGCAGCATACAAAAGCAATCGTTGTCCTACTAAAGCATTGAAAGTATTAACTCCTTATGAAGTTTGGTATGGAAAGAAGCCTACAATCTCTCACTTTCGCATTTTTGGTTGCTCCTTATGAAGTTTGGTATGGAAAAAAGCCTACAATCTCTCACTTTGGCATTTTTGGTTGTACGGAGGAAGCCATCCTTGGAATATGCAATAATACCAGCTCAACTATAGTTGAAATTTTAATTGATAAAAGTATAGTTGAAAACTTCTTTTAAAAGAGACAAGTTCGCAATGCAATATACACTATATAATCTTACTGAAGAGTTTATACTTGAAAAAGACAAAATGGCAGGAGGAGGTAAGACAGACCGTATCATAGACATAGAGGGGTATCTTATCTGCTCTGAGGTGTGAGATTTTAATTACACTTAATATTCCATCAACAAATCCCTACATATTACTGATAAACTAACCTTAAAACCTAAACCCTAACCATAAGCCCTAAAACAGTGGTGAATACTCAAAAGACAAAAAAAATTCTGGAAACAACAGCTCAAAGGCACTTACAAATCACTCACAATTCGTACCTAACAGAGCATAATCTCGAACCTCACAAGATACAGAGAAATGAAAGAAATATATCCTGATGAAAGCAGCATTCCTCATCTGTAAGGGAACTATAAACACCAAACGAACTGAAATAAAAGCAAACCAAACAAACTGATATTGCCATAAACGGGAAGGAAACAGACTTGTAGGAGTGGAGGCACTGCTCCCAGTAGTAAGGGCAAGCCAGCGAATAAACAGAGAAAGCAATGGAGCCCCAGACGATGCTTGCGAACCCATCCTTGTCGGAGTGGGGTACTCCGGGGTCTCCTGTGTACGCTGGTCCAAACATCTTCTCCATATCTCTCTCGCGCAGCCTCCTGCACCTCCTTCCCACCCTCTCTCTCTCTCTCTCTCTCTCGCTCGCTCGCTCGAGGCTTCTCTTTTCTCTCTAATCTCCCTCTCACTTTCGTGTGGCCCTAAATCGACATCCGACATGTGGAGCTTAAAAGTTGGTACTGCTTGAGGAAAGTCGAGGTCATGAGTCCCAAAATCTTGTGATTTATTTTCATAGTTTTTGGCAAGTCTTTACTTTTACCACTAGTTTATTTCAAGTGTTCCCATACTTCATCATCGAAGTGGCAGTAGATGTTTGGACCCACGTACACAGGAGACCCCGAAGTACTCCACTCCGACAAAGATGGGTTCGCAAGCATCATTTGGGGCTCCGTTACTTTCTCTGTTTATTCCATGGCTTGCCCTTACTACCAGGAGCAGTGGAGGCACTCCTACAAGTCTATGTCCTTACTGTTTATGGTGATATCAGTTTGTTTGGTTTGCTTTCATTTCAATTCGTTTGGTGTTTACAGTCCTGTAACTCAATTCAAGACTAGATGAGGAATGTTGCTTTCATCAGGATATATTTCTTTCATTTCTCTGTATCTTGTGAGGTTCGAGATTATGCTCTCTCTACTAGGTACGAATTGTGAGTGATTTGTAAGTGCCTTTGAGCTATTGTTTCTATAATTCTTTTTGTCTTTTGAGCATTCACCAATGTTTTAGGGTTTATCGTAGGGCTTAGGTTTTAAGGTTAGTCTATAGTAATATGTAGGAATTTGTTGATGGAATATTAAGTGTAATTCAAATCTCACAACTCAGAGTAGATAAGATCTCCATCTATGTCTATGATACGATCTCTCTTACCTCCATCTACCATTTTGTCTTTTTCAGCATAAACTCTTCAGTGAGATTATATAGTGTATATTGCATTGCGAACTTGTCTCTTATAAAACAAGTTTTCAGTGCTTTATGGAGTTTACACACATATTGTGTTTATCTTCGATATTGTAACCTTCAGGTTGCACCATGTAGATGTCTTCTTCGATAACTCCATTAAGATATGTTATTTGTACATCAATTTGATGTATTTCCAAATCTGCTGCAGCAGCAAATGACAATAGAAGTTTGATAGAAGAATGTTTAGCTACTGGATTGAAGGCCTTAGTGTACTCGACGTTCTGTACTTGAGAAAATCCTCTAGCTACAAGTCGAGTGTGAAAATTGTCAACATGTCCTAGCTAGTTTGAGGCCTAAATTGGCAATTTTTGTACATAGTTTTGGATCTAACCTTTCACACGTGTGAAAGAGGCCTAGATACTTTTATTTTAGTATATATTTTATATTGAAGAAGTCTCAAACTTTAGGACCTCCGAAATGACACCAAAATCATGTTATTTGGACATATAGGCCAAAATTGGCTATTTTAGGCTACTGGTGCCCTAAAATTGGGTCCTAAGTTCTAGAGAGAGGAGAAAGAGTCATCTCTCTTACCTATATTAGGCTGAAATTCGTGGAGAACAGGTTGGAGAAACTTATTGTATTGTTGAGAGAGATCAATAGATCATTGTCACAGTTTCTTCCTCCATTGAGAGCATTAGATGTGGATCTTCCATTCATGCTGAAATCTGAAATATGTTATCGCTCTCATGGGAACGAATCTACGCGTGACAACTAACTTCATCTCCTTGATGCTAGATTGATTAGATCTTGGGTTGAAGATAGGCAAGGAAAGAAATCCACTACAATTTTGGTGCCGTTGTCGGGGAGCTACGCCAATTTTTCAGTTTGCAACATGTTTGTTGGATGGTTAGCTTGCATTAGGCATCTTGTCGTGGCATGAATAGTGTTAAATCTGCATTTAGGATTAGTTTGGGGGTGACTTTGCCTGATTTGAGTGGATTTGCTTGTTTGAAATCTAACTTGACTATGGAACAGAGAAAGCTATTCAGATCACCAATCTTAAGATCCATCTGGATCTGGAAAAGAGAAAGCTATTCAGATCACTAATCTTAAGATCCATCTGGATCTGAGATATCAGAAAAAACAAAAAAATCGGTCAAATCTGTCAGATTTTGGTCAAAAGAAGACAAAAATCATTATTAGAGCTGATAACTTTTTGTCTTATTTTCAAAAAATGTTCGTCGAGTTGCAGGCACCTTCAATTTTGATCACGGAACCTTCAGATTGAAGAAACATCAGAAAAACCACCAAAAAATAGCAAAAAATCACCAAAACCCTAAAAATACAGAAAAAGAACCTTAATTTGATTCACTGTGCATAGGTGTGATTCAGACTACCAGGTCGGCGAAGAATAATATCAGAAATAGAAGGTTTCTTAGAGGACCAGTTGTCATATTATTATATTTTTGTCAAAAAAGTCTCTTTTTTGCAAAAATACGTGTTACTCTTGATTCTTCGCCAAAGCCTTCGCTGAGTTACCAGATTATTCTATTTATAGCAGTTTATTATTTTTGAGTTCGCCAAACATTCATTCTATCCGGATCATAGGAAATCTCTATTTTTACTCTCACCAAACTATAGAAACTATGCTTTTATGTGCCAGGAACCTTCGCCAGTCCTATTCTAGCTTTATCTTTTTTTAAGACTCTCAGTCTGAGAGTTTGATGAAGGTTATTTCCATAGAATTTGTCAAAGAAACCTGATCAAAGAGTTTTTTCTTACCAAAAATAGCACTGCTGATGCTGAGTGAATCTTCACCTAGAGAACCTTCGCCAGTTCTATTTTTAGGTTCTGATTTTTCAAATCAAGTCTCTGTTAAATTTTGGGTCAAATCTGATACAGTCTGATTTTGATTCTGAGAATTTTTCATTTTGAGAAGTATCGATCGGTTGATCTTAGGAATCTTTTTCACGATATAGGAATCGGGTTTTTGTCAAGAAGAATAGATCTAGCAGATTTGATCTGAGATAGTTTTGATTGAAAATCTAGATTCAATCTCATTGTTTGCTTGATCCAATCTGTAAAAATGGCTGCCCCTGGAGGTGCTCCTTAGGAAGTCAATCCAATCATTGTTAGGAGAGCAACCCATCTGGATCTACCCAAATACAATGGATTAATAGATCCAGTTAGATTTCTTCAGATCTATTCTGAACCTTGTGAAGTCTATGGCGACATTTTTCCCCAGGATAAACTTAAGCTATTTCCAATGGCCTTAACAGGCGCAACACAAGATTGGTACTACAATCAAGATGAAATTAAACGTACAGATTGAGAGACTGTCAAACAAGCCCTTATCACACGGTTTAAACCTCGAAAGTTTATGGAAGACCCTTTTCTACTTTTAAGTAAAATTAATATGGAAAAGTGGAAAATGGTTCGAGATTATATTGAACGGGTTAAATGCCTCAGATCTGAGTGCGAACCTGATTAATGAAAATGCCATGATTATGTGGTTTTTGTGAGGTCTACCTAAAAGGATAAAAAATGAGCTGAAACGCCATAATGAGTATGCAATTTTGCAAAACGCTATGGACGATGCAATTTCGGAAGGAGGATGAAGATTCAGACGATGAGTTGAATATCAGTATGTTGAATTATACAGCAGGGCAGACCACTACGACATCCACCACTATTGCATCAACGAATGTCAATGCTACTGCAAAGATGATGCTCAATGGGTTCGCAAAACTTGGAAAGAACCAACAGAAACAGATGGAAAAGTTGCAGTCGCAATTTGATGAGAAGATCAAAGCATTGGAAGATTTCCATGGACAAGCGAAGAGGTAACCTGAGAAGTTTGCAAAGACTTTTCCTACCAGAGAAAATGTCTGGTGTTCCATTTGTACGGGAAATCACACAGTGAATGAGTGTCCTCAATTGAAAAAATGAATGGAAATCAGTATATGTCATTTGTGTAATTCGCCTGATCATGAGACTGCTTTTTGCATCTTCAATCCTTGGATTATTTAGCAACGGAATGCCCAGACGGGATATCAAGAACCACTTTATGGAGAAAATCCAGTAGCTAGACCTCGTCAATCTGCTCTTGGATACCTGGAAGCCTTACTTGCCCCACCAATACAATCTGCTCCTCCTGCCAATTTGATGGAACCAGAACCTTACAGAGGTACCGAGCAATGAAATTATAGTAATGATTATGAAGGTGGATCTTCAGAACATTATGTTATTTATGCTGCCATACAACAACAAGCATCTAGAAACTGGACCAGAGCACCACTTGGATGTCTTGCATGTGGAGAAAATCACAGAGTTGCAGAATGTCCAAACAAAGGCAAATTTGTGCCATTCTGTCATGATTGTGGTTATGGACATTGCTACAAGGAGTGTCTAGCAAGACCGAAGCCACCACCAGTCACAGCTCCTGTAAATTTGATAACAACTAAGCAAAGACCAACAGCTCAGAATGAACCAAGTGTACCCTTGATGGTGGTTACCAGAGCACAGAAGTAGAAAGAACTTGTAGCAGAACCAGTACCTGCTGATTCTATACCATTAACTGATATACCAATAGCATCTGGAGTCTATCCAAATCTTCATGCATAAAAGAGAAGATATCAAGATATGAGGCAGTGGATTAAACATTTGCAAGAGGAAGAGGAGCTTGAAGCTGCTAAAGCAACAGTCGAAGTTCATTATTCATCAGTGCAACCACCAAATAATTCACGTATAGATATGAATGCTCGGTTGTATCATCATGAAGAACCCTTCAAGATGACTAAACCGGAAGTGTCGCAAACAGAACTGCTCATGAATATTTTGTCTAGTAAGATCAATATTTCATTGGGAGAGTTCCTGAAGTTGGTACCAAAAGCAAAAGAAGTATTAGCACAAAAGTTAACTCAAGCTAAACCAGAAGTCCATCAAGAGCCACTTTTTTGTGCTGGATTTGAAGAATCTAATGAAGTACTCCATGTCGAAGCAGCTTGGGAAAGTGAACAAAAAATATCACCCTACCGATACAACATAGACAATTTTCTAACAAAGCAGCCGTGATAGATGACAGTTTGGGAGTTAATCTAATTTCTACAAAGCTATGTGCAAAGTGGGGCCTTACAAAGATAAAGCCTGTGACTTTCACCATTAAGCTGGTTGATCAAACTACAGTTCGTCCGAGAGGAATGGTTGAAGATATACTTGTCAAAATTGCTGGAGTATAGTTTGTCATTACTTTCGTAGTAATGGACTTACCAGAAGCACCAAATGTCTACCGAGTCCTATTGGGACACCCATGGTTACAAGTTGCGCAAGTAATTCATAACTAGAGTACCAGGATAATCACTTTTGAAAATCATGAACGAGCAGTCAATGTTGATCCTGTAACTTGGACTATCAAACCAGTGGCTCAAAAAGAGGATGATGATTCATCAACAACGGATCATACTTGTGACCGAGTAGTGAAAAATTGGGGAGTACATTACGATTCTCAAACCGATACTATCAACTAGAATAAAGCCCTTGCAACGATTGACTGTACAACAAGTTAATTGTGTCAACAAGATAATCCACTATAATACGATCCTAAAATGAGAAAATCCACCTCAAAAGATTGATTCAAAGAATGTGCCACCCTTACTGGATAAAGACAAAGAAAAAGTTGACGAAGATTCCTCAAGTCAGAGTTCTAGCAAGACATCACCGTCTACTTCGAAGAAGAGTTTAACTTTTCGGAAGTCATCACCTCCATGATCAATTCCGCTGGAGCCCACCATTGTTTTTTGCTGCACAACTTAGATTTCAACACTGCCCGACTCGATTTTATGGACAAGGTGCAATATCATTTAATAAAAATTCGCCGTGATGCAAATAAAAGCCCACAGTAACTACATCTTGCAGGTGTTGTGGGACCGCCACCAGTTTTGGTGGGGGATATTGTTGAAGAGTTTGCGGATCCCAAGGCAATCCTTACCCTAATAAGTGAGAGAGATTTGGCACCCTGCATGTGTAAGTCCAACCCGATGATCACATAGTTGGACTTTAGGCCTTTTTTGTGGGACTTTTAATGTCGCAGGGCCTAAATGTCAAGTTAGCGAATAAAGTTGGGACTCCCACCAAAATTGGTTCAAATTCAAATTCAAATTGGTTCCCTCCAATTTTGGATGGTTTCCACTCTTTTTTTTTGAATAATTAGGGAGGCAAAAATGGACCAATAGGATTCAAAGGCCAGGGTCCTCCTCTCTGCTATAAAAAGGTACCAACTCGAGTTTGCTACACATGTACATATCTTCATTTCAATAAAGCAAATCGGTTCTCTTGTGAAATGGATTTATGAAAGTCCTTGCTCTCTATCACTTTTTCTCCATCTCTCATGCTTTCTTTGGATTTATCAATTGTTGGATCTGATTGTTATTGGGGTTGCGTGTTTTTCTACTTTTTATGAGAGAGAAAGGGAGAGAGAGAAAGGGTAAGCTATCTTCATTGTGGATCTTAGTGTTAATGATTGTAGTGTTAATGCTTAGGATTAATGGATGTTAGAGTAGATGTGGATCTTCCATTCATGCTGAAATCTGAAATCTGCTATCGCTCTCATAGGAACGAACTTACGTGTGACAACTAACTTCATCTCCTTGATGCTAGATTGATTAGATCTTGGGTTGAGGATAGGCAAGGAAAGAAACCCACTACAAAGCAGTCATCTGATCAATCTACTGATTACGCATGAAAGATGCTCCAAGCATACATACAGGTCTATCCATACATTTTCATCAACGGACAATCACTACACTGAGTTACAAGCATGCATGCATCAGAACATTTCGAAAATTTTGAAAATTTTAGTTCAAAAATTGCCAAACTTCCGACAACCATAACTTTCTCTACAAGACCCAAATTGGTCGCTGTAAAGCACAGTACGAAGGGAAACTAGATCTACAAGGCACTTGCCACATCAACTTGCTTCACACATGCGATCTATAAATGACAGAAAATCAGGTAGGAGGGTGCACTTTTTGAAGGTGGTATCATAAAAAATTCAACTCCAGCCCAACAAGCATCCAATCAGAGGTTACAAGCACTCTATTAAGGTTTATTAGAGAGGCATAGAAGGTTCTAACAGGTCCAGCAAGCAATAATAGGCTCAGATCATGCAAAAAATACATTTTTGGCCTCCTTCAACAAGCAAAACTTCAACATGATGGTGTCTAATACTCACCTATCCAAATTGGATGCATGATGGCTCAAAACAGACGCAGTCCATCATATCTTTAAGCTTGTAACGATAACCAATAGATTCAGACTCCCATTTAGTAGGTATTCATGCCCAAAATAACAAAAATACACTATTTTTTGATGTTTTGAGCCTCCTAATGGTGTCCATTCCTAACCAAAGTTCATGAAAGCATTAGGACAGCTTCATTACACATATGATCCTTTATGATATCTGGATAACTTGTTCTGCTAAAAATCTAGGAAATAACATCGTGATCCTCCTTGATGACCTGTTCAACATATGGAATCACAAATTTTTATATATTCAAAACACTTACCAAAAGAAATTGCACATGAATAACAGCCATTTTTTACCTGAAAACATGCTAGCCACCATATGTTGTTTTCTGATTGCACACTGAAGTTGAGATCCCTTGAGTTTGCTGCTTTGCTCAATGCTCCATGAGAGTAATACTTACCGCTTTCCAACTTTTGTCCTTTTATAACTTTCGATTCATCTAGCTTGACCACCAGAATAAGTTTGCTCATACTAACACTTGTAATATTATAGAATTTCACTATAAATCTCAATAAATGATTCAAATCCACAAATAAGTTGTTGGTAGAGTTATATGACAAATTGCCAGACTTTGAATTGTAAATCTCATTGATGTGAAAAGGGATTCCAATGACGTTTTGCATACCCTTATTCAATACATCTCTCTCCAACTTATCTGAAAAGGGCGAGGAATGGGAAATTTTCTAACATGCAATTGTCCAAAAGCCTCTTTAATAGTTTTAAATATACTGGCAAATGCCTCCCTGGTAATACTTGAGAAATCACATGCTCCCTAAATTAACGTTTGGTCGATTACCTTACAGACCTCGTACATCAAAGCCTCAGTGACCTTGGACTTGATTCGAGAATATCGATTATTGTCCAATAAAGACTTTGTGGACTTGGTTGTCAATACCGAACTCAATGATTTTTCGATCAGGTCATTGTTCTTCAGATGCTCATTTGCAACCAATGTTGATCTGCAAATGATTATGAAAATCAATAAACTCAAATAGGACACATAATAAATGTCATGCTACTTCACAAAACTAAAATAAAACTGATTCAAATCAAATCCTTACTTGAATGCTTGAATCCTTTTTTTCGTTGGCCTCCATTTAGCGAAAGCTCATCAATGTCCTTCAGAATTTTTTTTCGCTTGTTTCTTTTTAATTTCTTATCTAATATGCGAGTTTCTTCTTTTAACTGGTCATTTGATATACGTAATGTTTGAACAACTTGTTGGAATTGATCATTACTTGCATTCAAATTTAACATAATATTATGTATACGTGCATTATCTTCTTTTGTCTGTAATAATGCAGTCTTTTTTTTTTTCTATAGTCAGCAAGCAAACCATTTAACATACATTCTAAACTCTGTATTTTCTGGACCGAGTTTGCAACACCATAAGTCATCAATCTTTCACAAGAACCCAGTAAACTATTTTCTCCGTCACACAAAAACTTTATTAATTATGTGATGGATTGGAGTTGTGGAGCTTGCATCGAGCTCGGATCCAATGGATATAGACTTCCGTCAATCCACAAATCGTAATTCTTTCTTTGGTTGACTCTGTGAGCGATCATATCAAGTGGAGAAACTGTGGATTCTTTTACTACTCCTCTTTTAGCTATCGGAGCATTCTCGGCAGGGAGAACAATGTGTAGATGAAACTGAGACATCTCTGCAAGCATCAGCTGACATATCAAAAAGAAAATAGACACTATTCTTCATCTATGGCATACTTGAGATTCTATGTTTATTCTCTCGCTAGTTAAACGAGGGACACAATCTCATTTTCAAATTTGAAAAAGTTTGTTAATGAGCATCATAGGTTCTTGAAGTCGCAGTTGCATGCGTCATAATTATGTCATGTTAACTACACATTACTAGTAAGGTTAAGCTAAACTGGACCTGAAAGTCCGTCGGAGTTTTAAAATTCGGCATTAATTTTATCCTACGTGGCATTTCTTAGACGGCCCTTTTGATGTTTGTAGCTCCTCTAGTGCCCAACAAACAGCTGATTCTCTTGAAGGCTATGTGGGAACTCTTCAGGATGCATTGCAACTGCACAAGACCAAGTGGACAAAGTTGTCCAAGATTCCAAACAACAGGTGTTGCTATTGGCATGTCAATTGGATTTGACCGGGCTTGAACGCGGACGTCTTCAAGGTGAATTGAATGTGACCACCCTTGAACGTGATTCTTATCTGCAAACACAAGTGCCTGATCGTCCAGTCACACTAGACAAAATCCGATACTTGTTCGGGAAAGTTGAAACCTACCGCACTTCGTTGGTAGGGTTTCAAGAAAAATTTGATAAACTCAAATGTACGGCAACCACTGAGCTAGCCAAAGCAAAAGCAATCATCAAAGATTACAAAGGCAACCGCTCAAGTATTGGAAGCTGGCCCTCATATTCTAGTCCTTGTGATGCCACAATTCTCGCCTCAGCATCAAAATTAGGGAGACATGGATACAGGATTGGACGGGCCAGAAATCCACGATATATTAGACGTTCAGGCCATGGAAGAAGGTCCATCCACATTGAGGCCCATGCCTTTGTTTCAAAAATTGGTTACCATCGAGGACCATATCCAAAGCTTTTTGCATCAACATCCGCATGAGTCCTCGAGGGGAGGATGGATTATCAAGTCCAAGAACTCTGAGATAGAGGCCCAGAAGGAGTTGGATAAACTACCAGCATTGGGCGAGCAGTCGGCTTGGCAAAAAATAGTTTTCGAGAAAGCTTTGGATTCCATCAAGAGTTACGTTGCCAACCCTCGACAATTGCGGGTAGATTCTCACTATGTGCCAATGCCAAGGAGATCTAAATGGAAAGATTTCATCTTTTAAAAAGCACTGTCAACTTTTTCGCAAAATCCTAAAGACAGAAAAAAATCGACAATCGTCTATTTTCAACAAGGAACGTTCCCAGTGACTTTCCAAAAATGCAAAGTGAGAGAAAGCCACTTCACATAAAATGTGAAGTGAGAGCTCTATTTGCAGTGTCCTCGTCCGCGTCAACATTCCCTACAGGTTGGCTGTGTACACAATGTATAGTTGTCATTTCAAGCCAATACTTCCAAGTACAATGGCTTGCCTAATTAGATGACAAACATTTATTGTAATTAATACATGGATGCAATCTATAAAGGGATCATCCAAACAGTCTATGTGATGCTCTGTCCACGAGACGTAAGATTTGAGCCTTCCAGTTACTATGTGTATAATGTGAATGAATGCTTGTTGTGATTAAATGCACTTTATTGTTGTTTGATCGTGCTTGTTTACTCACTCTGATTAGAACACAAACGTCTATGACTCCTTCGCTTATGATCAGACGATGGCTGTCTTTAACGTTTGAGAAACTCGCGATAGCATATTGCTCTTCCATCTATTTCAGAACTAAACTTCATATTGAGTTTGATTTCCAATAATACCACACACACAAACAATTTCTAATATCTTTAGTGGACTAGACTCTCGTTTTTGTGAGTATAAACTGATTTTTAAGATTCTGTTGGGCAAACAGAATACTTAAAGCTGTGATTATACTTAGCATAAGCTTTCTATTAGACTGTTTTTGCATCTAGCAGCTAATTGTAATGGGAGAGCTGTTTTGATATATTTTTGCTCTCTTTACGGTTCACATTCTCTATTCTTATCTTGCCCCATCAGATTGGTATCAAAGCGTAGCTCAAATAAACTGAGAGATTAAGTTTGTTCCATTTGTATTACTGTTAACATGTCTCATATTGGTAACTCTTCGTCATCATCCAACGAGGCTAGAATCATTGACAAGTTCAATGGTTCTAACTTCTACATCTGGAAGTTAAAACTCCGGATGATGTTGATAGATAGAGATCTTTGGGATGTAGTAGAAGGTGCTGACTTGAAACCAGAAGATGGTGTATCACACTCAATCTGGCCGATTCCAAAATATCCCACGTTACCACATACAAAAACTCTAAGGATGCATTAGATTTGTTGTCAAATTTCTATGAGACTCGTGATGTAACCACTAGATGATGTATTAGAAGGCAGTTCACCACTTCCTATTCACCTCAATAGAATGGGCTTGTAGAAAGGAAGAATCGGACAATTCTCAACTTAGCCAGATCCATGCTACATCAATCACATCTACCTGCGAAGTTCTGGACAGAAGCTACTGCCACAGCCTGTTACTTACAGAATAGGTCCAGCACCAAAGCCGTCAACAACAAAACTCCTTATGAAGTCTGGCATGGACACAAGCCTAGTGTCAGCCATCTAAAAATCATCCTTGGAGTAAATCATTCGCAGACGTTTGGTTGACCAGGATGCGATGATGCTTTTTCTTGAATTTTTCCAGATCTGCTCGAGCTGGCTTGGTTTGATCTGATGATAGGTACTATTGGCTGCTTGGCTTCTATAGTTGTAGTCTGTAGAAATGAACTACGTTTTTCACCGTATCGGCTTTTCCCGAAAAGCGACAGTGTCGGCTTTTCCCAAAGAGCGACACGTCAGCATAGTTCACAAATTCAACTTTTTGCGACAATGTTGACTTTTTCGCTTTTTTCCGAAAGGCAACAGTGTCAGTTTTTTTCAAAAAGCGACACTTCAGCCTAGTTCACAAATTCAACTTTTTGCGATAGTGTTGGCTTTTTTCACATTTTTTCAAAAAAGTGACACTTGTCTTAAACTTCTTCCTTTCAACTATTTTAAAGAAGCAAATTTGTTTTAAGGGCACTGTCAGTTTTTTAAAGGATAGTGTCGCCTTTTTAAAGACACCGTCAACTTTTTAAGGACAGTGACGTCTTTTTAAGGGCACTGTCAACTTTTTCGCAAAATCTTGAAGAGAGAAAAAAAAACCCGATAGTTATCTATTTTCAGTGAGGAACGTTCCCAGTGACTTCCCAAAAATGCGAAGTGAGAGAAAGCCACTTCATGTAACATGCGAAGTGAGAGCTCTAATTGCAGCATCCTCATCCGCGTCAACATTCCCTATAGGTTGGCTGTGTACACAATGTACAGTTGTCATCTCAAGCCAATACTTCCAAGTACAATGGCTTGTCTAATTAGATGATAAACATTTATTGTAACTAATACATGGATGCAATTTATAAATGGATCACCTAGGCACACTCTATGTGATACTCCGTCCATGAGACATATGATTTGAGCCTCCCAGTTACGCTGCAATTTTGGTTGTAATTGCTATTTTATTGTGCTTCAGTGTAATATAGCAGCAGCATGCTTTTCTATCTGTGTATAATGTAGATGAATGCTTGTTGGGATTGAATGCACTTTATCGTTGTTTGATCGCGCTTGTTTACTCACTCTGATCAGAACACGGACGTCTACAACTCCTTCGCTTCTGATTAGATGATGGTTGTCTTTGACATCTGAGGAACTCACTATATCATACTGCTTTTCCATCTATTTCAAAACTAGACTTCATATTGAATCTGATTTCCAATAATACCATACACATAAACCATTTCTAATCTCTTCGATGGACTGTACTCTCGTTTTTCTAAGTATGAACTAATTTTTACGATCTCCTTGGGCAATCAGAACATTTAAAGCTGTGATTATACTTAGCATAAGCTCTCTATTAGACTATTTTTGCATCTAGCAGTTGATTGTAATGGGAGAGCTGTTCTGCAAAATTTTTGCTCTCTTCTCCGTTCACGTTCTCTATTCTTACCTTGCCCCATCAAGATGATAGGGATGGCTTCAGCTTGTGGTTGAATAGTCGTGGATCTAGGCCCATCAATAGTGATTGGAGCTATTGGGACAAACTCGTGCATTTGAACATTTGTAGGTCGATGCCTATTGATGCAGAATGGAACAATTGTGACAGACTCCTGCATTGGCTGCTGCTGCTTAAAATCATGGAATCTGTCTTCAAGGAAGACAACATCATGGCTGATTGAGATTTGACCTATCTCGACATCATAAATGTGATAAGTCTTGTGTGATGTTGAATAGCCAATAAGGATGTACTTACAGCTTATTGGGTCTAGTTTCTTCCTCAGATCAGATGGTATTTGAGCATAGGCTTCAAAGGGTATCTTGGAGTCGACTGCCTTCATGCTGGAATAATTTTGCAGATAGCAGGCAGTAGAAATTGCTTCAGCCCAAAAGCTCTTGGGTAGTTGAGCATTAACAATCATGGATTGTGCAGCTTCCAATAGTGTCCGGTTCTTGCTCAGCTACACCATTCTGCTGTGGAGTGTAATTGGCTGTGAACTGATGGTGCATGCCAGATGTAGGTACTCTCCCCCTGAATCAGACCGTAGGGCCTTGATTCTCTAACCAGTCTGATTCTCAGCATATTGCTTGAATTGTTTGAAGCAATTGCATGCTTCTGACTTGTTATTTATGAACATAATTCTAGTGAACTGGGAGTGGTCATCAATGAATGTAATAAAATGTAGAGCTTGACCCAAGGAGGGTACGCTCATAGGACCACATAAATCACTGCGAGTTAGTTAAAGAATGGACTTCGCTCTCCTGGCTTGTCCTCTTGGAAATTTTGTTCTAGGTTGTTTCCCTAGTAAACAATTTTCACAGACAATCTGATTAGCTGTAGACTGAACATTGATATTCATATCCTTGACCAATTTGTTATGATGCATGTACAAGGCAGAGTAGCCAGATTCAATGTTGTGATTGTTGCATTGAATCTGACTGCTCTGACTTTGTGTTCTTGTCCTTGAAGTGCTTCTTCTTGGACTGATGCTTATTAGAGTACAATCCCATTGACTTGCTACTCATTGCTGATAAGCTCTTTATCCTGACTTCTTCCTACAATAGACTTGTTGTCAACTTCTGAAGAGACAGCGCAGGAGTATTGCATAAAAGCAATACTAGATTATCTTAGGAGGATGGAAGACTAGCAAGAAGAGACATCGTTGAGTCTACTTCTGATATAGGAGAACCTATTGCAGCAAGTTGATTCAGCAACTATTTGAATTCATTCTAGTGATCGCTGACTGAGTTGCCTTCGCTCATCTTGAGTGTAAGTACCTTCTTCCTTAGAAAGAGGTGAGTCGATACATCTGAAGTCTCGTAGATACTTGTTAGGATATCTCACGCTTCTTTGGAGGTGGTGCTATTTGATACATGAGCAATCTGAGTGTCTTTTCAAACTCAAGAATACAATGCCAAGTGCTTTGCGATCCTTCGCTTCCCATGCTAGAAGGAATTCAGGTTCTGCCGGTTTGGCTATTGAACCGTTTACGTATCCCCAAAGATCCTTCTCAATTAATATCATCCTTGTCTTACTTCCACATGTGGAAGTCATCTCCGTTGAATTTGTTGATCAAGCGGATCTCTGCGGTTGAACCTTCCACTATAATCGAGTAGCAGAGATAGAACACAAACGAAATGAAATAGCTCTATGGAACAAGAACATATTAAGTTCTATTATAAATCCTAAACTCTAGTAATCCAGTACACCTGTGCTCTGATACCACTTTGTTGGTTTGTGAATTGGAAATTATCAACTTTGATACCAATCTGTTGATGCTTAGATGTTGATGCCAACTGATAAACAAAATTCTTATTAATAGGATCGTGGGTTACTTAGAGAACGGAGATTGTGAGCTGTTCTTTTGTGTTGAATAAGATTATCAGTGTAGGAGTCTTAGACTGCCATGAAAGAGAGATCGCAGAAACGATTAGGCGTTTGAGACAGCCATGCAATCCTCTATTGCTGATAACCTAATATAAAGAGAATGTAGAAATAACTTAGGCATCAGAGACAGCCATACATTTCTCTGATAATGATGTTTGCGTAAAAGGAATGAGAGTTTAGTTTCATTCAACAAGAATGCAAAGATGTAGAATAGTAACGAATCTGTATAATAATGTCGTGAAACAACAATTAGATCACAATACAATTGCGCTGATAAGCGCGTGATCCTACTTACAGACTCAAATCAATTGCTAAAGTTCTGAGTATATATCTCTCTCTCTCTCTCTCTCTCTCTCTCTATATATATATATATATATATATATATATATATATATATATATATAATCACTAACTATGAGGAGTCAGGTACTGAAAGACCAATTCTGGTCGTAGATCTATCTCTCTAATCTTCATCCTTAATTGATTCAATCGCTCAATTACATATATAGCAACTGGAAGATCTTGCATTATTCTAGCTCTACATCTACAAGATCGCTTAACAGTTGATTAATTGACTAATTAGAACAGTTGTTATTGGAGCGTGAAGACGTAGACAGTCTGTACTTAGAATCCGTGTTGTATTTTTTGCATTTTTCGTGAAGTAGTGTCGCATTTTTGGAAGTGTCTAAAATGGCCTAAAAACCGAAGGTGGATAGTGTCGGGTTTTGGCGACAATGAGGGGTTTTTCGCCTGTCAGAAATTGCAAAGAAAAATGCAGACTATAGTGACAATCAGTCCAAAAATGTAGACTGTTGATAAACAGTTCATTTCCTGTAGGTTTCATTTGAGAGAGTAAGATTGAGAGAAGGAAGAAGGGCGGTTGGGATGAGTAGGAGTTAGATTAAATTCCAACATTCTTGCCAGATAGAAACAGAACCCGGAGTAGATTTTCTGGTAGCGACTGTTCCTCCCCAATATGAGTCGGAGTAGCCTCGCAGGATGAGTGGGTCGATAACATTTCCATCATAACATAAAATGTGATCTAAGCTTCCCTGAATATATCTCATCACTCTTTTTAATGCTTTCCAATGGGAGATCCTAGTATTAGACATGAATTGACTTAACATGCTAACATTGTATGCTAAATCTGGTCTAGTACACAATATTGCATACATCAAAGATCCTATAAGTGAATGATAAGGGTACTTCGCTATGTCGAGTACTTTACTATCAGAATCAGCACAAGAAAAGGTGGTTATGAATCCACAGTTTTTGCACAAGAAAGAGCTGTGTAAAGGACATGTTGTGAATGAAATGCTTAGGAGATGGACATATTTACAAACTATATAAATCCTTGAAGCTAGTTGTGAGTTCTCTCAAAAGAGAGGAGAACTCAATTGGGGAACAACGACAAGAAGAACAAACAAATTTAGCATGCCAGTTTTGTAATGGAAATCACATGCCTATATACTGCCCTAATATCAAATGCAAATTTTACGAAGATACATGACATGTGGAGAACAAATGTTAGAGTAAGTATGTGAGATGTTATCATCAACGTGAGATGCTATCATCAGTGGAGAGTAAGTATGAGAGATCTTATCATCAGTGGAGAGATGAGGTTGGACTAGTACAATTTGTGGAGTAATCAATTTCAACATTAATACATTCTTCCTAGCCTATCACTTCCCTCACTCTTCAATCTGTCATTCGTTTTGGTTAATTTATAAAGTTCTTCCACCAACTTCTAATTTGGTTGATGCACCTTTTTTTTATTGGTGCATTTTATTTCTCTTCAGCGTTTCAACTCTTTGTATAAATCAACAATGATACTATAAAGTCAATTCACATCCTCATAAGCAGGTAGGTATGGACCGACAACATATTAGACCCTAGCGAGCTTTACTCAAGACAACCCAATCAAGATCAAGCTTGAAACACATGATTGAGTTGGTTCCAGAGACATGATCTATCTGTCGAGCTCCTTATAGGATGAGCATTTAAGGAGGAGGAAGAGGTGAGAAGGATACTTGACAAGTAGCATACGTAAAGCCTAGCTATTCGCCCTTCGCTTCACAATCTTTTTTGGTGAAGAAGAAAGATGTATCTTTCAATATGTGTGTATCTATCATAGCATGAATGAGATCACAATAAAGCACAAGTATTCTATGTTGCAAATAGATGATTTGTTGGATGCATTACATGGAGCAAAGGTCTTCAATATCAAGGAGCACGATGTACTAAAGAAAGTGTTTTGTAAGCACTCTAGGCATTATGAGTAATTAGTCATACCCTTTGGACTAGCTAATGCTCCAACAACGTTCATGATGCGATTTACTCAAAACTATATGGGTCAATTCGCCATTAGTTTTATCAATGACATCCTAATCTATAGTAAGTCGAATCCTGACTATAAAGGCATCTAACAATATTTAAGGCATTGAAAATTAGTGTTTTATATGCTAATGATAAGAAAACCGAATTGTGTATGATTTGAACAGTTTAACTCATTCACATAGTGATGGCAATTTTATACCCAGCCAAGGTGATTAACATTGAGTTGGCTCTAGCCAACAAATAAATGTCACTTGAGGTCATCCCTCGGTTTCGATGTGTTTTCTCGCAGATTTGTTGAGAACTATAGCTAGTTAGAAGCTGTGGGGTTAGTATTTTGGTTATCAAGGGGAAGAAAAACGAGGACAATTTTGAGGCATTGAAGGAGGCAGTGGCCACCCATGCTCAAAATTGTTGACCAACAAAAGCTTTTTCATTTAGAGCCCAATGCTAGTTTGGCTAGCCTACATGGACTAGCTACTTATGCATGAACGCCAAGTGCCCCATATTTTGTCTGTGCATGTAAACAACGCACAATATACACCACAAAGAGAAATATTTTATATTCTTCTTCACATAATCAGAATACAAAAATTTCTTCTTTCACGCTTGTCCCATAAATATGTTCATAAACGCCTTGCCTGATATCTGTGTTTTTGCGTCATTATTCATGTCTTAGCCACCATGAATGAAGCTTTCAAAAGGGTCAACTACTAAGCCAACAAAACAGCTCAGCTCTCTGTTGGAAACACTCACAAACCTAAGGTCTTACTTAAATATTGCTGAGGGAAAAGGGAGGAACCTTTTCCAAAAGAAATTAGCCAGTTTCGTGTGCACCAAATATACTAAATCAGTGGATAACACACTTTGATGGTTAAAAGAAAACTTATGCAAATTTCAAAGCAAAAGCAGCACAAAAGAATGTTCCTTTTATTGAGAAGAGAACACATGAAAAATGAAACAAGGGCATAAGCCCTCAAATAACACCAGCCACACATGTTACAGTGGAGACGAGCATAAAAAACCCTGTGATGTACACAAATTTCACAAAGGCAAACAACTAAACCAATCAATTTTTGCTTGAATACTGGTGAAAATTTCAAAATAATTCACACTGAGATGATCTTAGATCACCTCAGACTTCGTCACTAAGCAACAATCATCAAAGAAAAGCCCAAAATGACAGCCTTACATCATTACAAATTTTCGGTATTATTATATTCATGCTTCATCATCATGTGCTCCAAGAGGGCAGTAGCTTTTCTTCTTGCCCTCACAGTACCGTTCTGAGCAAGTTCAGTCAGAGGTTCATACGCTCCAAGCTGTTGAGCTGCAACAAGATGAGCAGAATCGTGCACACTCAGAGCAAGAAGAATTGATGCAGCATTCTCTTTGTTCCTGGGGGACCCTGAATTTATAAGTTCCACCAGCACAGGAATAGCAGTTGAATTACCAATAGCCAATCGCCCTTCTGCATGAGTGGCAAGAATTGCTAGTATAGCAAGTGCTTCATCAACCATTCCCAAGTTTGGATCCACCAGCAAATTCATTAAATGAGGTACAACTCCAGCTCGTACAGCTCTGCCCTTGTTCCCTTGGTATATAGAAAGGTTGAAAAGAGCAGTTGCAGCATCTTTCTTCCCTCTTGGACTACCATCACGAAGCAGCTCGACCAATGCAGGAATGGCACCAGACATACCAATTGTCACCTTGTTCTCATCTACCACAGACAGACTAAACAGTGTTGCAGCAGCATTTTCTCTTGCTTCCATGCTCCCACCCCTAAGAACTTCCACAATAGGATTTATTGCCCCAGCTAGCACAATCTGACCTTTGTTATTATCGTTGATGGAAAGGTTTAGAAGTGCTGTAACAGCATGTTCCTGTGTTTGAATGTCAGTCGTTGAAAGTAGCGCTACCAGGAGAGAGATTGCACCAGCTTCAGCAATACAAACTCTGTTCTCAATGCTTCTCTTTGCCAGTAAGCGAAGCTCTCCTGCAGCAGCCCTTTGCAAATCTGTCTGCCCACTTGCAAGATTCTGAACCAGAACAGCAATGTTGTCCCTATCACCATGAGAAACTTCAGATCCATTACTGGCAGATTTGCCTCCACGGCTGGAGCCCACCTGCTGGGGCAGCACTATACCATGAGTTTCACACCATTGAGAGATCAAGCTCCTCAAAACATAGTTGGGAGTAAGAATCAAATGAGGAAGCACTTGCTGAGTCTTAGGGCAAGTTTTGTGGCCAGCGTCCAGCCACTTCTGAATGCAGGCACGCTCATAAGTCTGCATGGTGATAAGAACTTAGTATTCTGATTAGCACATCTTTTACAATATGAGGTGAATGAGCATTACGATTTCTTTCATCATATGAGGCATAAGCACTAGAAACATGAAATGAACAAGAGAAGCAGTAACACACGGTGGTAAGCAAAAGCTTCCAGGAGATTCTCAGTAGCATATCCTCATCCAGTTCAACATTCAAGAATTCAGCCAGAACAAATAAAAAAATTTATTGCTGGGTCATCGTGTTTGATGAAAAAAGATGTCAATTAGCTGCTTTGAATAGCAATATTCTGTCAAACAAGAACATATTGCACACAACTTACTACAAGTAATGATCATTCACATAGAAAATACGGAAGCTACTAAAAATGGAAGGGATCAATACATTCAATGCTCAAAGTACAAAAATCAAAATTACTGTATGCAGGAGGTCAACCTGTCCAGTTGCTACAATAACTGGATCTCTCATCAACTCCAGTGAGATAGGGCATCGGAAATCGTCAGGGATCATGGGAGGACTCAACTTATCGGTGGGGGCACCCACAGTCAATCGTGCCATTTCAAGGTAGGGTGTATCTGATTCTGGATTGTCAATGACAGCGATTGCTTTTAGCTTTCTCAATACACATGAAACCTTCTCAATAGTATCATTGCTCTCTCCAACATGCTCCAAAATCAGATTCTGCAAAGCTTGGGATTCTTGCTTCAATTCGGATACTGTTCTCAAGTGCAAACTCTCAGCCAGCCTCTCTAAGATTGCATGATCAGTGTCTCTGTCACACCTGTGCAGTAAGGTTATCATAATGTCCTCATAGACCTTAATATCCTGCATATCGAATCTTCCTTTTGCCCTCTTCAGTTGTGCATGCACGAGTTCAACCTAAATCAAGAACAAAGACGTTAACCATGGTCATTTTATATGATTGCAGTCATGGCTAAACAGACTCGTTACTTTCCCTTTTACTTTTCAACAAAGGGCCGAACATACAACAGTCACATTTTGCAAAGAAAAGCAAGTCTACACCTCACTTTCATTTTCTGTACACATTTTCTTCAAATTTGCATCTGTAAACAGCATGAGTCCCAGGTTCTTCAAGAAATAAAAGATAATCACTTTGAGTTTACTTTTTTTTTAATTAGTTACAGCAGGACCCAGGTTGACCAATCAAAAAGCACAGATTCTAAACGGAACACCAATTAGTAAGCTATTTCAATCTGTTAAAGCTTCAACCTTGAAACACTGTACTAGAAAAAATTAGTATCAAGTGACATAGCCAACTCAAGTTAACTAGGCCTTGATCAATTCTCTATATTTAAAACCACCACGTGCCTCAAACAATCACTCAACATGACCACCCCGACAATAGTTAGGTTCACACCAGTCACCCTTGTATATCTCACAACTTGTTCGACTGGCTCGAGCGGTTGCCGCTTGAAATACATTAGACCAAACTTGGGCAAGATGCCTAGCCGTGGGCATGATCATAGCTTACAATCCGTTGGCACTCAAGTGATTAATTAGTCCAAGGCCATGTTGAGTCTATGGGCCTACCCAAACTTCTCAAATAGAAAGGAATTCTCACATGTTTCTACTTCACCAACAAAATATATACAGTAGTGGGTCTAAATCTTGAGTTTTTTCTTAGTTAAGCTTGTGTCATTTCATGACTCAAACATGCATCATCAATATGGCAATGCTTTGATAGTTCCACAAGAAGCTCTAAGAGGATATTGCAACACTAACATGCAAATTTTCAATTATAAAATGGTTTGAGATTCTTGCTTGATGTATGGTTCTCATTATGACTAGAATGGGTTATAGATTTTAGAGTCTAGAAGAATAGATGTTTCAGCTAGCTAGAACTTTCGGGCCAATAGTACAACTATATAAGTATTTGATAGATGCAACATTGCTTCAAACATAATCTTCACACAAGTTCCGACTAGTGGAAGGATCATGATGCTAATAAAAAGTTCCAGTACTGTCAAAATGCAAAATAAGTAAGGAGAATTGTTAAAAAAAAAATTAGCAACAGAATGGTAGCAAATAATTTGGTGGGAAAAAGGTTTTTTGACATCAACTTTATTAATGCCTTTAAGGTAGATAATATCATGGAAATTGACTACTATGTAAAATTGTGTAGTGACAACAAAGCTTCTTAAACATTTAAAGAGTACACTATTAATCATCTGTTAACCTCTTCATTATTTATCCAAATGAGCTCCTTCACATAACAGTTTGAAAGCATAGAAATTATAGCATTAAAACTCAGATCTGATTCCCATTACCAACTATTGAAATCAAATACAAGGTCATTTTGATGTTTCAAGATCAAGTTGCCTGCTAGAATCAATAACAACAAACAACCGCAGGGACATTGAGTTTTTATTTTCACTACAAAAATTAGCGTGTCTCAATTATTAGGGGCCACAATGAGAAATAATAATGTCTCAAACAGACTCTTTTTAACTATATTCTTCCATGGTTAATTAAAGGAGCTTAAACACATTATCACTTACTTTAAAGGTAGCTATAAAATTCAAAAGAAGGGAGCAACCTATTCATTTTCATTAGTTACCTGCTCACGAACTTCATCTGAGATCTCCAATTTTTCAAAAGGTATGCCATCCAATGCATGTGCCATAGCTGTTGTAATCGCTTGAAATCGATTTGCGAAGGTTTCTCGCTCCAAAAGCTATCATGTTTTTAGCCACATGGAGAGCAAATAAGTCTCTCTCTCTCTCTCTCTCTCTCTCTCTCTCTCTCTCTCTCTCTCTCTCTCTCTCTCTCTCCACACTTCATTTTGAAAGTCTCATTAACACATCCTTTGAAGGAGATAAAAATGGCCATGAAATTCATAAGCTTTTGGTTAAAACAAAAGCCTAACTGTGGGATAAACTGAAGTGCACGTCCTTCAATGTAGGCACCAGCCTTTCTAATTCCGTTGAGCACTCATATCACAGCCTTTTTCAGCTGTATTAGCTAAGAGTGCATGGATATCATCGGCTACACATAGTCATGGCACTATATTTCTTATAGAGTTGATGTTTCATTTTCATTTTCGTATCAGTTCTAAAAACTCTTATATTTCTGTCTTACACTCCCTTATTATTATACACACTTGACATGTGCTATATGCCTTTTAGCATCAAAAGACAATAATAAAGCTTTCTTCTTTCTTTGATATAGAGGAAATGGGTGCACTCTCATGCCATTCCCACAAGTTGGGAGAAGAATTGCTACCCTTTTGCTCACCCTCAATCTCATGTGTGTCTGTGCAGGTCATGTTCATATAAGCTTGGGTCTCGATGCCATTGGACTTTCCTTCAGTTTCATCACCCTCTCTCTATCTTCTTGTGCTAGTAGGATGATGAGTGCCACCTCCTACCCATCAAGGGAAAATCTCTACAAGCTACAAATTGACATGCGTGGTGTCTAAGCTTTTCCTTATTATCAAGAGCAAGCTAGTGGCTTAAGCAAAGTTCATTGTGCAATTAATGTTTAGTGCTTCATTTGGATCATATAAGATGCCCTACTTGGGAGCCCCATCTTAGCTCCTCTATACAATGTCATGTATTTGCACATGATGTTTCTATCTAGAGGATTATTTGAGGCATTATGCATCCTCTACAAGCAAAGATTGGGATTGGTTTCTAAAAAATTGTGAAGTCACAAATACCAGGCAAGTTAAAAATTGTGAAGTCACAAATACTTGGCAAGTTTTCTAGAACTTCTCCTTTATACCAGTCAACAAAGCCTCCTTTATCCAAGGTCCGTTATCCAAGGTTCAGGTTTAGGGGATTATCATTTTGTACAGTTCGTTATCCAAGGTTCAGGTCAACCAGATTCACATTTTTTGCCTAAGCAAATTTTGCCTTCAATTTCGTTGGACTTGTTGCTGCTCTGGGGATGTTAAAAACATAGGATTTGAATTGTGCTTTGGATAATCGAGGTATCTTTGGGAAAGGACTTTTAAATATAATATTCTCCTGGGTAAGGGTGGTCGTGGTATAGTTGAGTGTATAATATATATTTCTGACAATCTGAGGTGCGGTAGCTCGAGCCTAAACACCATCACCAGAAATGGGGTTACATTAGAATAAATATACTAAACTTCAATCATATTCAAAAAAGTATGAGCTTGGTGGAAGAGTCTTGAAATTGAGTATTCAAAAATGTAAACATACACTGCAAAAGAGCTTATACCTAAACTCTCTCTCTTTCTCAAGACCAAAAGATTTTTGGGAGAAGTATCCTCGTGTTCTTTGTGCGTCGGAAATGCCCTTCATCTAAAAAACTTTTAACCACGTTCTTCTCTACAGTTTTATGGGCTTCATACAGGTTGTGTAAAGGAATTGGCTTCACTGCCCATTTCCTTATCTCGGACACCCAAGGAAGCTGCATGCCCTCTAGGGGCAGTGATGAAGAATTACAAGACCTAGCTATGGAGTATCTTAACTCAGATGCTAGATCAACTATGAAAGCTTGAGAAAACTTGGCTATGGAAATATCACACACAAGGAGAATTGCATGAGCATCTCACAAACTCAAAAGTCTCAAGAAGAAATGAATTGCTAGTGAGAGAGAGGAGGGCGTGGGTCCTCCAAATCCCTTGTGAGGCAAGCACCTCCTTTACATGCATGGAAAGTCTACGTGTCAACCATGGGAGTGAGCTACTTGGCCAAGTGGGCCACTTGCACTAATTTACATAACTTAACAAAAAAAGGGGGGGGTCATGCATTTAATTAAAAAACATGCCCCATGAGTTATGTACAACTTAACTAATGCTTAGCCAAAAGGGGTAAAATAGGCATTACTCTTCAACACCCCCCCTTAATGGCAATTTTATTCAAACTGACACCCAACAAAGTTCTGAACTTTTCAAACTTATCTTTACTAAGTGGTTTAGTAAAAATATCAGCTGTCTGGTCGTTGGTGTCGCAATAAACTAGCTCGATCTCCCCACTGTGCACTTTCTCTCGTATAAAATGCTGGTCCACCTCTATATGTTTTGTCCGTGCATGATAGACTGGATTCCTTGCAAGCTGAATGCAGCTTTGGTTATCACAATGTAACAATGTAGGTCTTACTTGAGCAATCTGCATGTCCTCAAGTAGACGGCGTAACCAAATGGCTTCACAGGCGGACCTCGTAGTCGCCCTGTACTTAGCTTCGGTAGACGATAGAGCAATAGTAGGCTGCTTCTTACTGCACCACGATATAGCCCCTGAACCTAGGCTGAAGCAATAGCCTGTCGTCGATCTCCGATCGTCTCTATCACCTGCCCAATCAGAATCTGAATAGCCTTCCAGCTGAAGGTTCCCGTCATCCGTGTATCCAATCCCATAAGTCACTGTCCCTCTCACATATCGTAGGATCCGCTTTGCTGCCTTCCAATGTGCTTCGGTAGGCTTACACATGTATTGACTTGCGATTCCAACCGCATAAGCAATATCTGGCCTGGTGGTAGTAAGGTAAATCAGGCTGCCCACTAATTGACGATAGAGCGTCTCATCTGCAAATGCTGGACCATCATCTTTTGATGGCTTGTTGCTTGCATCCATGGGTGTGCTGATTGGTTTGCTTTCTTGCATGTTAAACTTCTTCAATAATTTCTGTGCATACTTTGCCTGTGAGATAAAAAGACAACGCTTTCCTTTCCAAACTTCAACTCCTAGGCAATAGTGTAGCAAACCCAAATCTTTCATTTCAAACTCATTAGAAAGATTCTTCTTAACACAAGCAATAAGCTTCTTATTGCTTCCCGTGATGAGTAGATCATCCACATAGAGCACAACAACCACAAAGTCTTCTCCTTCCCTGAAGACATAAAGATTGCAATCAGACTTACTCTTCTCAAACCCTTGCCTTGCAAAGTACTCATCAATTCGGCTATACCAAGCCCTTGGCGCCTGTTTGAGCCCATACAAGGCTTTCCTAAGCCTGCAAACCAGATTCTCCTTGCCAGTTATTTCAAATCCCTGCGGTTGTTCCATGTAAACCTCCTCCTGTAGGTGCCCATTAAGAAAGGCACTCTTGACATCCATTTGATGGACATCCCAATCAAAATATGAGGCTATAGCCAAAACAGTCCTGATAGATGTCATTTTAGCAACAGGTGCGAATGTCTCATCATAGTCTAGCCCCTCTTGCTGAGCATAGCCTTTCGCCACCAACCTTGCCTTGTACTTGTCCACTGTTCCATTGGCATGAAACTTGGTTTTATAGACCCACTTGCAACCTATTGGTTGCTTCCCTTCTGGCAATGTAGTGAGCTCCCATGTGTCATTCTTGACAATGGAGTCGTACTCCTCCTGCATGGCATGTTGCCATACCTTTTCTCTCACGGCTTCGTGAAAGAATTGTGGCTCATCTGCATTCAGAATAGTGGACATAAGAGCAAAGTTAGTCTCTTGTCTCTCATGAGACCTAAGAGATCTTCTGACACCCTGTTCACTGCTCTCTCCTTCTTCAATCATTTGACCTTCTTTGATTGTTTCCCAATACCACCTAGGTAGCTTCTTCCTAGCAGTAGGTGATGTGGATGGTGACCACGTATCCCATGGTACTGTTTTAGTCTTCCGTTTGTCCCCAACTTCTGCTTCTGGTACTTGGCCAAAAAGAGGTCTCGAACTAGTAGGTTCGATTTCCTGTTGTTGCTCCTGCACTTGAGGCTTACGGGACTCTTGACTAGGATCCTCATCCGTGGAATCAATCAAGGGTATGAACTCAGTAATTCCTTCCTTCTCCTGCTCCTGTATCTTGGGTGCATGCTCTTCATCAAAGATGACATCTCGACTTAGGATCTTCCTCCTGTTTTCGAGATCATATAGCACATAAGCTTTCTCACCTTCACTATACCCAAGAAAGACACACTTTACGGATTTTGCATCAAGTTTCTTCCGCAAGTCCTTTGGTATATGTGCATATGCTGTACACCCAAATACTCGAAGGCTGCCCACTTTGGGCTTCTTGCCACTATATGCCTCTTCTGGCGTGATTCCTTCAACTGCTTTGGTTGGACTTCTATTCAATAGAAAAACAGCAGTTGCTACCGCTTCTGCCCAAAAGGAATTTGGCAACCCCTTTGCCTTGAGCATGCTCCTCGCACACTCAACTATAGACCTGTTTTTCCGCTCAGCCACGCCGTTTTGCTGCGGTGTATGTGGAGCAGTAAACTGTCTCTTTATCCCACAAGCTTTGCAAAGATCTTTGAACTCATCAGAAATATACTCACCACCCTTATCTGACCTGAGAGTCTTTAACCTCTTTCCTGTGTGGTTTTCCACCATAGCTTTCCACTGTTTGAAGTATTTGAACGCTTCAGATTTCAGTTTCAGAAAATAGACCCATACCTTCCGAGAGAAATCATCTACGAAGGTCATGAGATAGTATGCCCCCCCTGCTGATTTGACCTGCATGGGACCACATAAATCTGAATGCACAAGTTCAAGAATGCCCTTGGCCCTGGTAGCTTTCTCCTTTGGAAACTTTTTCCTCTGTTGCTTCCCTAATGCACAAGCCTCACATGTATCTGAAGAAGACTTAATGCTAGGAAGATCTACTACCATTTTGTGCCTGTTCAAAACTTGCAAACTTTTGTAACTCAAATGACCATATCTCTCATGCCAAAGCTTGTCCCGATTAGTATCTCTTGCAGACAAGGCCTCTTGGCTAGGAATGGTTGTGAAAAGCTTGTAAAGACCTCCTTCTTGCATTCCCTTGGCTACCACTTTGAAGTTCTTCTCTTTGTCTTTTACCAAACATTTAGAATCATTAAACTCTACCACCATGTTCTGTTTGGTAATGGCACCAACAGATAACAAGTTCTTAGCCAACCCTGGTACATGCAACACACTTTTAATTTCCTTCACCTCACCTGATGATAGCTGTATTGCAACTGTACCTTTGCCCCTCACCATACGTGTAGAATTATCTCCAAGGCAAACATGCTGGCTATCTTCTGTCTCCTCATAGGTGCTGAACCAATCTCTATGAGGTGTCATGTGCTTTGAGGCTCCAGAATCAATATACCATCCACCAAATGTGGATTCAGATGATAGGGCTGCGGTGAATAGCTCAAGCACACCAGATTGCTCCTCCTCTGCAACTTTGTCAACAAAGTGACTCTGCTGGTTCTTTCCCTTCTTCTGATCACTTTGCTTCTTCCTGCATTCAAAAGCAAAATGCCCATACTTACCACAATAGTTGCAGTTGCCCTTCCTCTTGGGTGTGGATGAGGAATTGGTGCTTGACTCCTCTCCAACCTGTAACTTGGACACCTGCTGCTCCAAGCTTTGCTTTGAGTTCTTCTTTTTGCCTTTGCCTTTCTTCTGAAAGTTTTGCTTCTTCTTAGAAGCAAATGCAAGCTCTGGATTATCTTCCCTTTCAGAAAGATTCTTCCTTCTCATCTCCTCCTGTAAAAGAAGACCACATAACTCCCCAAAGGTTGGGAGTTTCTCCCTAGCAGAAAGGGACATCACATAGTCTTGATAGTTGAATGACAAGCTGTTCAAGACTATGGGAACAATACTCCTGTCACTTACTTTCTCTCCAACTGAAGCAAGCTGATCCAATAGGTCCTTGACCTTTGTAATATGATCACCAATTGTTGCACCTGCTTCCATCTTGAGAGTATGTAACCTGTTTTGCAAATACACCAGCTTGGCTGAATCCACTGTTTCAAACATAGACTTCAGAATTGTCCAAGCATCAGCTGCATCCCTTGCATTGCAAATGTGAGGAATAATATTGTCCTTGACAGAAAGATTGATTATCCTATGAGCTTTATGTCTCCTGTTCATGTAGTCCTTCAATTCAGGATCAGATGTTGGTACAGGTTCTGTACCTGTCATGACCTCCCAGCAATTCTTATCCATCAAGATATTGGCTATCTTGAACTTCCACACTCTGTAGTTTGTGCCATCTAGTTTGCTAGATTCACCCAGCAAACTCTCCCCAAGACTTGCCATGCTAAAATCTGTGCTTAAAACAGAAGCTCAACTTGAAAGAGATCAGAAAAGAACAGCTTCCAACAACAAGGGTTTAACCCCAAACTAGGGTATGTAGCCACTTCAAGGCAACCCTTCAGCTCCTGCTTTTGTCTTTGCCACTTGGTGTGGCCTCACTAGCACAAGCACTAGGCTCCACTGGAACAGAAACCAGAAGCCCCTACAGAAAGTGCGCCCTACTTTTGTGTAAGCTCCTCCAGAAAAACTCTCCAAAACTTAGCCAGATTTAGAAAGTTTTTGGATCATCCCACTCCCCTTGCCAATAGCTCACCAACAGTGCAAGACTCCACCTGATCTGACACCTGTAGATCAAATGCTCCCTCTTTCAAGATTGAGGTGCTTGTAGAAGATAAGAATCTTCTCAAGAATCTAAGCACTGAAGTTTCTCTCACTCTCAAACTCACAGGCTAGACAACCTGCTCTGATACCATGAAGAATTACAAGACCTAGCTATGGAGTATCTTAACTCAGATGCTAGATCAACTATGAAAGCTTGAGAAAACTTGGCTATGGAAATATCACACACAAGGAGAATTGCATGAGCATCTCACAAACTCAAAAGTCTCAAGAAGAAATGAATTGCTAGTGAGAGAGAGGAGGGCGTGGGTCCTCCAAATCCCTTGTGAGGCAAGCACCTCCTTTACATGCATGGAAAGTCTAGGTGTCAACCATGGGAGTGAGCTACTTGGCCAAGTGGGCCACTTGCACTAATTTACATAACTTAACAAAAAAAGGGGGGGGTCATGCATTTAATTAAAAAACATGCCCCATGAGTTATGTACAACTTAACTAATGCTTAGCCAAAAGGGGTAAAATAGGCATTACTCTTCAACAAGTGATCAATACCCTTTCACCTGGATATTTGGCCAGGAAGATTTGTAAGAAAGCAATGGTCAAAAAGGTCCTTCCAGTGCATGCAGATGATAGGAGTGGTTGTGTCGCCATTACGTACTCCAGGATTTTACCACGACATTAATTGCTCCTCCTTCAAATCCATGTCAAACGTTTGATTTCAAAGACAACATCCACAGATTTCCAATCAATGGATTTTCCTGCCGAGAAAGTGAAGGTCTTGGAGTACCAAGAAAAAGCGGAGCTAGACTATGCAACATGGCTTGAAGCTGAGAAATATGTTGAGACCCAACGTAGTGTGTTCAAGGACGCTGAAGAGCTTTCAGAAAGGTGCTGGATATAGAGCTCCTGGAGCTAGGCAAACTTCAAGATCAAGCTATGCAAGCTGCTCAAGCTATGCTTCACCACATATTTTTCTTGGATAAATGTTTCCAGTGATGTTTACTATCCTGCCTCTCTAAGCCTAAACCTAAACTTACACACTACTATGTCTTATAGGATGAGATCGGTTTCTCCCCAGATGAACTTCAACAGCTTACTAATTACTTATGCTACAACTTCATCCCTGGACCCTAAACCTTAAACCCTGGCTGCAATACGCCGTCTCCTAGCAGCCCACTATCATCTTTGGAATAGTTGTATCACATTGTTGTCTAGAAAGTGTAGCACTGAAAATAGTTGGTAAAATCTATCAATTACACCTCAATGAAAATAGGCCGCTTGATATTCATATACTGGTGGAAAATCCAGCTAATTCAGTGGGTGTAAACATATCAATAGGTCTTTCCAGTGCCTGGAGATGACAGGAGAGGCAGGATAGTAAACATCACTGGACAAATTTATCCTAGCAAATTATGTGGTCAAGCATAGCTTGATCAGCATGTATTCTTGCAGTTTTACTTCTCTCGGATGAACTTCAACAACTTACTAATTACTTATGCTACAACTTCATCCCTAAACCCTAAACCCTAGACCTACACAGTACTATGTCTTATATGATGAGATCGGTTTCTCCCCGGATGAACTTCAACAACTTAATAATGACTTAGACCGGGGCTTTGAAACATCTTCTCAATTGGGAAGATAAGCATCTCAAGAAGGACCAGTTGTGACTCCACTTCCAGGATTGCATAAGAACACGCAAACAGAAATGTTCTTCTGCTGAAGCTTTCTTTAGAATTGCAGTTTACGTCTCAATGAAAAAGGATACACTCATTTGTATTCCTTTCACATATCTGCCTAAATCAAGAAATTCGTTTTTCCTCAAAATATATTACATCTAGCACTAATTGGATTGAGAAAAAGTGGGACGAGGATCCTTATTACATGTACTGTCAAAAGGGTCGACTAATACTGTCAAAAGGGATGTTGTTGGATTAAGAAGAGAGCTCATTATGCTTCAAAGGTCCACATCTCTCTCTCCATATTGAGGTCTTGGCTTGGAACTCAGAGGATTTGGCTTGGAACTCAGAATTCGGTCGACCTCACAAAAAAAAGGTGGATAATTTTTCAAATGCAGATTATGAGGGTGCAAACTCAAGGTGCTTGTTGCCATTTCTAATAAAAACGCTTCATTATTCTGTCACACTTAAGACTTATGGAAGAGCTCAAACTTTCTTCCTGACTGACTGAAGGCTTGTACTTTTCATCATCATCAGAATCTTGCTCAACAGTATAATTGATTCTTTTGGCTGTTTGTTAGCTTGTGCGGTTGCCTAAACCAAACAAAAGGTCAACATTTTTGCGTGTTTTGAGGTGCTTGTGTGGTGTGCATCCTCGATTCCATAGCTTGAGGAAAACAACTGCAACAAAACTGCTGCTCACAATTTTAAACTCCAAGGCTCTCCAAGTTCATAGCTGGTCTTTGCACATTCTCACTCCAAGTTCTTCTTGCATAGGCCTAATCAAGAAGTGAATGGTCACCAGAACTGTGTCATTCACTACAGGGAACCATAAGACCGACACACTACTATGTCTTATATCAGCATCTCAGGAAGGACCAATTGTGACTCCACTTCTAGAATTGCATAAGAACATGCAAACAAAAACAACTGTTCTTTGCACAGTCTAGCTTCATCTCAACATTCGAGCTCTCTCTCTCTCTCTCTCTCTCTCTCTCTCTCTCTCTCTCTCTCTCTCTCTCTCATGCTCCTTACAGATATTACATATGTTAAACACATACATGCATTATGTTAAGAGTACAAAGATCGTGTTTCACAAAACCAGGCGCATGTTGCGCAAAAAAACATACTGTATATTAATTTAAGAGATGTATCAAAAAAACAATACGCATCCCCCACATACGGCTGGGTCTATTTGTAAACTACTGTCTAACTATATGCCGCCTCATTTACTGCCGAAAACCCGGTCAGGTGCATTATTCTGTCGTTGGCTGGCCCGACGACGAAGAAGGACCTTTCCCTGACCATGGCTAGCTGTTCTGCAGTGTAGTTAATTCCAATCCGCTCTGTTTCCTCGCCCTCGCCAGTGGGGGTAGCGGGCAGCAGGTCCGAGAGTAGCAGGGCACGGGGCTGCAGCTCCGGGAGTCACGCCATTATCTCTCGCTGGCTCTCTTGAAATTCTGCTTCTTGCTTCCGATGTCGTTCGTTGTGCCTGGGGACATCTTCCAAGAGCTTCGCCCTCTGTGCACAAAGAAGACCGTCAAGCCATATACCACAGAAATAAACTGTGAAAAACAAAAAACAAGCCTAAATTGCATGCGAACAGGTACAGGGAAAACGCTCACATCAGTTGGTGTGCGCCCTGCTCGACCAACCCTCTCACAACACACTGGTGCTCGCAGAGGCTCTCACGGGCTCCCACTGGCTTCTTCTACCTTCTCTCTCTCTCTCTCTCTCTCTCTCTCTCTCTCTCTCTCTCTCTCTCTCTCTCAACCCTAAACCATATATCAATGCCTCTATTTTGCTACACCCGCCCGTGTTTCTTCCTTTGCTGTCTATTCCCCCTCCATGTTACCTGCTGTCCTGCCTACCAGTTCTACATGCTTTCTTTCTAGACCTGCGCCTACCTACATCATCCTCTCCCCTCTAATCTAAATTGACCCGCCTCTCTCTCTCTCTCTCTCTCTCTCTCTCTCTCTCTCTCTCTCTCTACCATGGCCCCTCCTCCTCCTCGCGCCCCCGCTCGTAGATCAGCACGATCCCCAGCCACCTACTCACTCACCTCCCTCGCTCACCACTCACCTCCCCTCGCTGCTCCTTCTCCTTCTCCTTCCCTCGCTGCCCCTTCCTATAACCTCCTCGCTGCTCCTTCTTCTCCCCTCGCTGCCCCTTCCCTCGCTGCTCCTTCCCCTAACCCCCTCGCTGTTCCTTCCCCTTCCCCTCTCGCTGCTCCATCCCCCCCCCCCCCTCGCTGACCTCCCTGATCTCCTAGCTGCCACCCCCTCACCCATCCTCCTCGCTGACCCCTCCTTGTCACCCCCCTCACCTCACCCCCTCGCTGATCCCTCACCTCACCCCCTCGCTGATCTCTCACCTCACCCCATTGTCATTCCAGCCCCCCCCTCGCTGCCACTTCACCTCACCCCCTTGATGACCCATCTCCCTCTCCCACTACAACTCTCACCCCCCTCTCTGATGGCTGCTCCCCTGATTTAGCTCCTCTACCCCCCGTGGTTTGATGCTGAATGTCGCTCTCTTCGTCAGCTTGTCACCCATGCCCGCACTCACGATCCTCATCTCCTCCACTCCGCCAGGCGCAATTACCGTCGCACACTCCGCCGAAAAAAGCGTATATATGATGACTCCGAAGGAACGCGTCTTGTTGATCTTCTCTTCAGTTCCTCTTCAGGCGCCTTTTGGCGTGAGTTTATCCCTCGTGCTCCACCACCCGTCCTAGATGACCTTCGCATATGGACCGAATACGCTACCAAACTATATACCATACCCACTGACGCACCCATCTCTATCTCCCCACGCCCCTCTAAGTTCACCTTCTTCACATCTGACATGGTACTTACGGCCATCAAGAGAATGAAGTCCCATAAAGCAAGAGATATCGAAGACCTTGAATCTAAACTCCTAACCCATGCTTCCGACCTCCTTGCTCCCACTCTAGCCACTCTCCTCAATTCTGCCGTTGTCTCTGGTTTCCCCTCATCCTGGTGCACCAACATCATCCACCCTATTCATAAAAATGGTGATCCCATGATTCCTGGTAATTACCGCACCATCATGATCGGACATGTTCTCACGAAGCTCTATGGTACCATACTCCAGTCTGCAGTGAGTTCAGAGGCGGAAGCTCGAAGATTACATGCATTGGGGCAGGCAGGTTTCCGATCTCATTATTCTACCACT
This sequence comes from Diphasiastrum complanatum, assembly GCA_029204225.1. NCBI lineage: Eukaryota > Viridiplantae > Streptophyta > Lycopodiopsida > Lycopodiales > Lycopodiaceae > Diphasiastrum > Diphasiastrum complanatum. The sequence goes on along the minus strand of CM055109.1, from coordinate 21,740,776 downwards.
GACCATATTTTTACACTTCGAGCCTTGATCGAGGAAGCTAAGTACAGGACAGAGAGGGTTTATTGCTGTTTTGTAGATTTCAGGAAGGCCTTCGATTCTGTACCACGCTCCCTGCTCATTCAGAGACTTCGTGACCTTGGTTTCTCCACAGATATTGTTTTAGCAGTGATGGCTCTTTATGAGAAGGTCTTGGGATGTTTCCGACATAGCAGTGGCTTATCTGATCACATTTGGAGCACCATTGGAGTGAAACAGGGGTGCTCTCTTTCACCGGTTCTCTTTGGATTGTATATTGATGAGTTAGAGCGAGTCATCTCACAGTGTGGCGGGGGTGGCTGTAGACTTGGCACCATTCTGATTGCTATTCTCCTTTATGCGAATGATGTAGTACTAGTATCCCTGACCAGAGAGGGTTTGCAGAGGCAGCTGGATTGTTTACAGGGATTTTGTACCAGATGGGGGTTGGGGGTGAACACTGCGAAGACCAAGGTTATGGTCTTCAACACTTCTCGAGTCTTCATGCAGCGCCAGGAGCTCATCCTAGATGGACAGGCCTTAGAGGTAGTTTCCTCTTATACCTATTTGGGAATACTCTTCTCTGGTCCTACCTTCAACATGCGGCAAGCTGCCACCACCCAACTTGGGAAGGGGCATTCCTCTCTTGTTCAGCTTGAGCGGTTCTGTTTCAGGAAGCTCATCCGAGATGGTCGCAGTAAGTGTAGACTCTTTGATACTATTGTCACCCCCACAGCCTTATATGCAGCAGAGACATGGTGCATCGGCCTCCCTTCATCACATTGGGCCAGCATTTCACGATTGCAGACCACCATGTTAGCCTGTATGATTCGGGCGAAGCCCTCGGTTTTACATGAGATCCTTCTTGCAGAGTTTGCCGTTCCACCCATTCAGATATATGTCGCGTTCCAGCTTATCACATACATTCAGAGAATCCAGGCTCTGCCCGATGAGGATATGAGATATACACAGACAGCACTTGTCTCCTCACACTTTCTTCATGACCAGGGCTATCGACTATCGTGGTTCTCTCAGGCATCCCATTTCCTCCTTGAGTCATTTGGTATCTCCATTACAGAGCTCCCCTCAGGTACTCATCAGTATATCAGGTGCATCTTATATCGGGCATATCTCGACCGTACTTGGGGGCGACAGCTTGGGGTGAAACCCGGCTACTACTGGACTCATTTTATTGAGCTTGACATAGCAGGGTTCCCGGTCTTACCGCATTATTTGGACTCGAGACTATCACATTGCCTCAGATTTACATTGGGACAGCTCCGTGTATCATCACATCAGTTGGCTATTGAGACTGGTAGATTCCAGGGTACCCCGAGAGAGGAGCGGATTTGCCAGTTATGCTCTTTAGAGGAGGTGGAGTCAGAGGAGCACTTTATCTTTAGGTGCCCGGTATATTACGAGATCAGAGGGAGATACCACTGTTTGTTCCGAGACACATCTGTCACCTTACGATCGCTCATAGCTGATGAGGATTCCCGATGCGCGACACTCATGATACGAGAGATGTTTATACTACGACAGGATTTGTATCAGACAGCCCAGTCGAGTCAGGTTTCTCAGCCTCAGATCACTTCTTTCTTCTCCAGGAGGAGAGGACGTTTTGATGACGGTGACGATGATGATGATGACCTACTTGCCCACAGAGACCAGAGACAGCGTCCCACACATACCCATGTTGCAGCACGAGCTACTCGACCTATCACGAGGAGACCTCTTCATCCTCTCAGATGACGTCAGAGACCACCAGTGGCCCTTCATGCCACAGGCCGTATTACATCCTTCTATATCATCAACACCAGCAGGACAGGACTAGATGATAGCGTCATATCTCACTCATGACTGTTAGCAGTATACATGCTCCCACATGTTTCTAATAGCATCACATCTATTTCAAATTATAGCTTTAGCTCTAGATTGCTACTTTTGTTACTGTTTTGGAGACGTTTCATACGCTCCTATGGTTACCACATACTTGACATGTACATTTACTAGTCTTATATGCCTTTTGGCATGGAAAAGACATTAATAAAGCTTTCCTTCTTTCTTTCTTTCTCTCAGCGATGGTGACTGTCCATCGCTGATCTCTCCCCCCCTCCCCTCCCACCCTCCTCTCCCACCGCCATGGCGCGTAAAACCAGGGGGAGCCCTTGCTCCCCCACTCCTCCCCGGCCCCCTCCATCACCCTCTACCCCACCCCCATCCGCTCCACCTACTGCCGCTCCACCTATTGCTCCGCCCCCCTCCTCCGCTCCACCTGCTGCTCCGCCCCCCTCCTCCGCTCCACCTGCTGCTCCGCCCCCCTCCTCCACTCCACCTCCCTCCGCTCCATCTGCTGCCCACCAACACCAACCACCCTCCGCTCCACCTGCTACCCACCAATCGCCCTCTCCCGCTCCACCTGCTGTCCACCAGCTGCCCTCCTCAGCTCCACTCGCTACCCTGCCCTACCCATCTGCTGATCTGCCCCCTTCTTCCGCTCCACCTGTTGCCCATTCACCCTCTTCTGCTCCACCTAATGCCCTGCCCTTCCCATCTGCTGCTCCGTCGTCCTCCTCCGCCCCACCTTCTGCCCCTCCTCTCCACTCCCCCTCAACAGGCCATCCTGCTACTGAGCAACAGGTCCCTCCTGCTGCGCAACAGACACCTGCCCCCACTGCTGCGCAACAACAATCCCACTCGAGCCCTCCCTCATCCCCTGTCCCTTCGACTCCCATCTCTACCAGCGCTGCTCCAGACACCCCCTTCTTGTCTCATGCCGACTACACCACCTCCAAATCCTTCGAGAATTTCCTAGCCTACCAACTGAAAGAATTGAAAGCAGATGTGCAAACTCTGAAACTGGAAATCATCCACCTACGCACAGAGAACCAACAGCTTCGGACAGAAATGGAAAATAAATATGCTTCCCAGCCAGAAGAAGAGACAAAGATGAAGATTCAAGATCTGGAACAACGACTAAGCCAACACAAAGAATCGACCAAAACATGGGCTTCTATCATCATCAAGAACAAAGCTGCCAGTCCACCTTGGACAGCCGATGGCGGAAGTAAGTCTCCCCCTTTTTCATCATTCATTTTTGCTACTCTTACGGAAGAGAAACTTCGAGAGGCTCTCAGTATTAGGGTACAAGGCATCGTGGACACCCAAAACGCCATTGACGAAGCAAAAAGATTTTTATGCACTACCCTGGGACACAATGCAGATGGTTTGGATAGAGCATGGCGTACTAGAAAAGACACCGCTACCTTGGTCCTCCGCTTCACGTCACATACGTATCGTAAGGCAACCTTGCGGAAAAGAACCAAATTGAGAGACACCAAAATCTTCATGGATGATGACCTTACCTATATCCAAGTTGAAGAGAGACGCCAAGCACTCCAAACCGCCAAAGCGACCGGAAGACGAGCGATCTATCGTGATGGAGTTGTTCGGTACCTCGATGGTACTGCATCCGGAAACAACCTACAGGAAATTGGGGTCCCCGGGCATGGGAGCATCCCGGGACCCCCTCCACACCACCTACATCTTGGAATATGGAACTGTAATGGCATACACTCATCATCCACGGCTGGAGATCTTACCGACTTCATCACAGACAAAGATATATTATTTTTTATGGAGACACATGAGAGCCCAGAGAGACGACTACCCACATTTGCAGGTTACAGATGGGATTCAGTTTATAGGACAGAGACTCGATCAGCGAGTGGTAAAGGTTCGGGTGGAGTTGCATGTCTTTATCGAGAGTCACTACAGCCAACTATAGAGTTTCTCCGACATGATGCACAGGCACGATACATATGGGCTCATATCACTGGGCGAGCTATCGGTTTGGATAGGGATCTCTTCATTGCTGCCTGCTACTTCCCTCCAGAGTCCTCCTCCTTTGCAGACGGATCAGGCTCTCCTTATACTGATCTCTCTGCAAACATTGTCAGATTTACAGATCGGGGTTATGTCCTTCTCACTGGCGACTTTCATGCCAGGACTGCTACCAGACAGGTGGATTTCCACGACACTGATGACATATTACGTACACGAGCTATTGATTGTAAGGACATTGGCATCACTAGGAGCTCAGAGGATATGATGGGCCCTATCACGAGTTATGGAGAGTACCTTCTACAGATGGGTGAGGCTCACGAATTGGCCATTTACAATGGCTTGGCTTGCTGGCCACATTCTAGCAGATTCACTTGCCATCCACATAGCGGAGGACACAGTGTTGTCGACTATCTCATGGGGTCACCAACTTTTATCCCACTTATATCTGATTTCCACATTCTTCCCACTACCCTTTCCGATCACTCCTTCCTATCTTTCAGTATGGGCTCCATCCCGACTTCCCAACCACTCATTATTCCATCCATCTCTCGTGCACCCAAATACACTTTTAATCGCTCTCACATCAAGACATACCAGGAGGCCGTCAGTTCATTTCTTTGTCATTTTCCCCATCACACGTCGTTGGAAACACAAGCTATCTTCCTTACCACTTCACTACATACCGCTGCATCATTTTCCTTTCCCTCCAAACCACATCGACACCCACCCACTTCGTCACACCCTATCCGATCTCCCTGGTTTGACGCCGAGTGTCGTATCCTCCATCTCCAAGTCACCCAAGCTAGATTGCATAATACACACCTTCTTCTTGCAGCTCGTCGATCTTTCCATTATGCCCTCCGATGGAAGAAACAGACGTATGAAACTCAAAAAGGGAAAAGCTTAGTCGATTCCCTTTGCAGTTCCTCCTCTGGTGCCTTATGGAGAGAATTCATCTCCCACACCCCACCTCCTCCCCTCACTGACCTCCATACCTGGACTACATATGCCACTACCTTATATACTGCACCCACGGACACACCCATCTCCATTTCTCCCCGACCGACTACTTTCACTTTCTTCACCCGGGACATGGTCCTGACCGCCATCAAAAGACTGAAAACCCGTCGCACCCGTGATATTGACGACCTTGAATCCGAACTATTAATCCATGCTGCAGATACCCTTTCACCGATCCTAGCCACTTTTCTTAATCCAGCAGTTGTCTCCGGCTTCCCTTCCTCCTGGTGCACCAACATCATCCACCCCATTCATAAAACTGGTGACCCCATGAACCCTGGTAACTATCACACCATTATGATTGGACATATCATTGCTAAGTTATATGGCACCATCCTCCAGTCAACAGTCAGTTATGAGACAAAGTCTAGGAGATTACATGCATTGGGCCAGGCAGGTTTCAGAGCACACTACTCCACCACAGATCATATCTTCACCCTTCGGGCCATTATTGAGGAGGCTAGACACAGAAGAGAGAGGGGCTACTGATGTTTTGTTGACTTCAGGAAAGCCTTCGACTCTGTTCCACGATCCCTTGTCATTCAGCGTCTACATGATCTTGGTTTTTCTACACGATCTTGGCAGTGATGGCACTATATGAGAGAGTCCTTGGCTGTTTTCGGAGTGATACCGGCATCTCAGACCACATCTGGAGCACTATTGGCGTGAAACAGGGTTGTTCTCTGTCCCCAACCCTGTTTGGACTATATATTGACGAGCTTGAGAGAGTTATTGAGGGATGCGGTGGCACAGGTTGCAGGCTTGGGAGCATCTTGATTGCTATACTTTTATACGTAGATGACGTGGTCCTCCTATCTTCTTCCAGAGAGGGATTACAGCGACAGCTAGACAGTCTTCATGCCTTCTGCAGTAGATGGGGATTGGGGGTTAACATATTGAAAACCAAAGTTATGGTTTTCAACACATCAAGAGCTTTTATGCAGCGCCAGGAACTCATCTTTGATGGGCAACCCTTGGAGGTCGATGGACACATGACCTAGTGCCCACTTAATTTTCAAGAACCCATTCTACTATTCAAATGACTCATTGACATTTTTTTTATTCATCCACAGACCTCACAAGAAGGTTCAAGGCAAAAGACATTCCATTCTACAGCTTATGATTAGATTTATTCCTAGCTTTTTGAAGGAGACAAATGTGTTAATGGCAATTGATGTTTTTTCACTATTCTTAGTCAAAGAATTGCTCATTGATAGCTCACTCTATTTGTATGTGCTTTATGTGATGTTCGCAACAACATGCTATGCCACACCATTAAATTGATGGGAATTGCAGCCTTCAATGTCAGTCTATGAGCTCCATAATAAAGAGAAATTGTGATTTTAATAGGTTCAAATCTGAGAATTTTTGGTTTTCATCCAAAAAATAACTTATTTAGGGCATTGATTGGAGATGAAGAATGTTAAAGCTGGATTTCAAATCTGGAATGGAGCAGCTCAATTCAAATTCAAAGTGGAATTTCTAATTTTTTCCAAGACATTTTGCAATGGATATATACTCTCCTCCATTCCATCTCTAGAAAGAAATTTGAGTCTTCAATTCATCAGCTAATCAAATTGCATTCACGCCTTGAGCTTCATACATATAGCCAGATAAGAATGCAAGAAGAGCTTCAGTGACAGTTATAATTGCAACTGAAACCTGAATAGAGAAACAACAAATAAAAAATAATTTGGCTTTTCTAGTAAGCTTGAAAAATCTTCCACATGGAATAGAAATGATAAGGTCCACTTTACTCATTCATAAGATAATATGATTCGTACCAGATATATCTTGCTACCATTGTGGCATTGATGCAACAACTGCCGTGCATCTTTGAAAGCTGACGCGATATCTTCAAAGGACGTGACAGATTCTTGACCTAGAGGCCCTTTCAACTCCCTCACTTCTTCAAAGAAAGGAACTAACAACTTAACCCTTCTAGTAAGCTGAGAACATTCTTTCTTATACAATTTAAAGTCTTCAATCGAGATAATGCCACCAACCAAATCGTTAAGGGACTGAAGCAAATCCTCTGCAGCCGCCTCACTCATTGTGTTGGATTCAGACTTGCTCATTATAAATTACTGCTCCACACGCTTTGAGTCCCATGTGATAACCTAGCTCCTTGGAAAGATGAGAAACCTTTCTTTGAAAAATCAAAGGATTAGCCTGGTTTCTCTTCATATAATTACCATGTCGACTTCTTGGCTGGTTAAGGGATTGCAAAAGACAGTGGAAAAAACCATCATAATCGATTTTCCACTTACATAAGGCAATCCTCCAACTCTTGATATTTCGTTCACCTCGTAAAGCCTCAACTAAACAACCCAAGACCGTCTAAGTATGATAGCATCAAGTCTAAGTATTTTACCTATAAAAACTGCCTTGCTGAAAAATCTTCAAATAAACCCTGACTGTAAATATTATGATCATCTTATGTCTAAGTAGATTACCTACAGAAACTGCCTATGAGGGTATAATCAGGACGTTCTTGCTGATTGTTCTTAAGCGTTTTCCACACCTTCATTTCATAAATATAGCCAACCGATCTGTTTTACACTATAGATCACATAGCAAATGCTTCATATTCTTCAGGGAAATTTTCAATGTCTTAGATGTTATCATAGATCCAAGTTTCTGTATCATATGCACACAGTGCCACTACCAAATGCGTCATATACTTCAGGAAAACTTTCAATACTTTGACTCTTTATCGGGAATCAAAGCTTCTGTGTGATATGCCACTGCTTATCAGCCCCTATTGACAAATTCCCTGATATGCATAAATGTTCCGCTATGCTGCACCTTTCAGGCCAGTTCAAGGATCATTTGATAGAGCTTCAAAGACTTGTTCAGAAATTGCATCAGATAGCACGGATTCAAGCGCTCCGCCTCATCAATTCCTCATTTACGCACATTATCAGCAAGAAAGCAATCGTGACGACGTCTACCATACCTTACCAGCAGAGCGTCCTAAACAAAGAAGCCAGAGAATTGTATAACACGCTAAAATACGGTGGCAAAATGGTACATCTACGCAAAATGGACGATATAAACCGTATTAACACCAGGCATGCAATACACGATGAGAGTTACATTAAAATAAAATAAATAAAATGCAATATAGAAAAATAAAAATTATTACCCTAGTGACATATAATGTTCAGCAGAAAGGGCAAGCAGGTAAAATATAAAATGGAAAAATATTAAATTTAAACCAAGATTATTATTATTCATTTATTAGATATTATATTTAAATGGACGTTATTGGTGTGAGTCATTAAGGTAAAATGGGATATTGGTTGGACTAGGTGCCATGTGGCCATTGAATATGGTGACAAAGGGCATGCATTTCGGCACATGGATAATGATGCAGTGCCGGGAGGGTATTGTGGTGGCAGGGCCACCTTCATCCAAGGGTGCGGAAAGGTTGGTGGATGCTGGAGATATGCTTTCAAGCATTCATCACGCTTGGATGATAGTGGGCCCCCGATTGCCACATAAGTTTCAAGTCACTTACACTTACACCTACCACAACCACCCATATGGGCTACATTGCTTAAGAAGAATGAAGACACTTATCTTATACAAGATCTCATCATAAAAACCTTCAAAACCAAGAACAAATAGGTGTGTATTGAGTATAGTGTTAACATATGTAAAGGATTTGCTTGTTTTTTTTTTCTCGAATGCTTGGCATTTGTTTCTTGTGGTGATTTAAACTCATCAAAAAACTATCATTTTGGCATTATTTATTTTGTTATACATTTGAATGAAGACAAATCACCGAACATAATTTTTTTATGAGTGTAGTCATTCTCCAATGTATGTTAGACATATCATCACCATGTCAGCCATGGGAGAAATTGGCTCATTGTTGTTGACATTTATTGTCGTATTCTAACATTAGTTTTAATTTTAAAATAGTTCAAAACTCTTAAAAAATGTGAAAAAGTCAAATTGCTATTACATAGTCAAACTGGTTGGATTTTAGTGGTTCCACCTAGAATGAACTTGTATCCTTTTTGCAATTGAAATTATATGGTCATCAATATTCTTTATCGATACTCTCTTTCTTTTCTTCTTCATCATTGCCTTATTGCAAGATATGCCATGCATTCCAATATCACGCAACCTTTGACAATATGTCTAATATTCCTGCAAGTGATTGTGCGGGCTCCCATTGACTTATGCATGCACTTTGTTTTCCTTTTCAACATCTTATTAAAAATCAGCTCATCAGGAAAATAAAGGCAAATTATGAATATTCACAAAAACATGACCTTTCTAAGTCAAAAAAGTGTGGCTCATATAAAAATTTGCAATGTTAATTGGAGATATGCCTCATTATCCTTTACAGTTGAGAAACTCTTTTCCAATGACCATTCCACAAACTTCAAATGACTTTCATTTATGTCAACCTGACAACCTCACCATAGTGTTAGTTACATTTGTTTTACTTGGAGGAAAGATCTCTAGAAATCATTCTTCGCGCACAAACTACATATTCAAAACTAAAACTAGAGGTAACAAGATTATGCAAAAATATCATGAGAGGGCTTCCATGCATTTGCAAAGTTTATTACCTTGGTTGCCTTAGAGCTCTCATTGTCGCCTACAAGTAATATTTGGAGCAAGAGGTCAATGTGTTCACCCAAATGTTATTTGAACCCTCTAACCACCAAATGTCCCCACTAGTCATGGCCAGCCTTGTCTTTAACAACTTGAAGACTGCACTCCAAAAGTTACCCATGAGCTTTGGATCATGATCAATCAAGATCACATGTAGCAAGCCATATAATCAAAAAGAATTTACACAATGACATTTGCCAATTTTGAAGCCTTGATCGTGGTCTTTGTAGGAATGAAATGTCTCATCTTTGTGAGATGATCCACGACCACTCGAAGTCATCATGTTTCATCTTTGTCAATGGGAACTAAAATACTCTCTCACTTCCTAGCTAGAATCTAAAATGGGTTCCACAACCCAAATGCCTTGCCTCAACCTTGTTAGCCTAACAAGTAAGACACTTAGCGTAATAATCTTGCACCTCTTTTTCATGCCTAGCCAAAAATACTTTTGAAACCAACACAAAGGTTTCATGAAAGCCTAGATGCCTTGCACTACTAGGCACATCATGACATTTGTCAAATCTGCACCCCTTGGCACAAATATTTTATCTCCATGAAACAATAACCCATCTCTTTTGGCCCTCATGTCTGCTGTCAAGTTCAAGCACATAATGAGTCATCATATTATCTCCGGTTGAATGCTTATTGGACTGGATATGGATTTTTTATGAACACCCTTTGAAAAAGTGCGCCCTCCTACTGGATTTTCAGTCATTTATAGCATGCACGTGTGAAGCCTAGGTGGCAGGGCGACATGGAAGGTGTCTTGTAAACCTCTCTCCCTCTATATTATGCTTTACAGCGACCAAATCGAAGTCCTATAGAAAAAGTTATGGCCATCGGAAGTTTGGCAATTTTTAGACTAAATTTGAAAAATTTACGTAATGTTCTGATTACATGCATATGTGTGAACCAGTACAGTGCTTTTCTAGTGTTGACAATGTTTGGATGAACTTGTATGCATGGTTGGATGCATGGTACGGGGTGATACAGTAGGTTGATCAGAGTAATTTCATGCATGAATGTTATGTTTGAAAAGTCTAGTCAAAAAGATGATTTCCCAATTACTATTTACGAAAAAGATATTTGATTTTTTAGTAAAATTGATGCATGTCGAGTCTGATGCATGCAAGATGTTTCAAAATGAGTTGGAAATGGGATGGCTCCTGTGAAACTGATAGATCGATGTTTTAATTCATTTTCACAGTTTGGTCCATATCAGATGGATTTCGAAAATCCCAGGTTCGTAAAAATTTTGAGTGATCCTTAAAACTTTGCCATTGTTCTAAATCAGACTGATATTGATTAAATGGAATTGCTTAATAAAGTGAAAGACCTTGCTGAAAGTGTATCAGCCAGTTATGAGTACTTTTCACTTTTAGTTGAAGATTTTGGATCTGTCGACTAATTAAGCCAATTTTTTCATTTCAGGTAATCAATATGGCAGATGATAATGCAAGTCTTGAGGGTACGTTACCTTGCCTACCTACTTACAGATTTGCCAGCAATTAAGTAAAGTGCTTAATAAAATGAACAATCAAAACAATTCAAGGGATCACCAAATGGAGGTACTGTTGAATCAAGTTAAAACTCTCTCTTCGCCGAATTTGGGCTTTAGCCAGAACCTTTTTCGGGCGACAAAAAAGAGAAAAAGCCAGAGGTGGTAGACGACTGAATGGTTAACCAAGTGGACCAGGTATTTCACTTTACACACAATTCTAGAAGAGAAAATATCGAGAGCGTGGTTCTGTTCTTCCGAGTAAAAGCTTCGTCGTGCTTGCATGATCTGCAACCCAACATGGGAAGAATTCATGGAAGTATTCAAAGTCGTTTGTGGTTGTAGACGATTCATACTTTTACCAAAGATTTGCTAGTTGAAAAATGAGTACTCAGAGCTTAGACTCTTACTTGCAAGAATTTATGGATTTATGAAATAAAGTTCCGTCATTCGATGCGAAACTGGCACTCTGGTAGTTTATGATAGGTTTGCCAACTGATTATCAAAATGAATGTAAGCAAAACGTGCTTCAGACTTTTGATGACGTCGTTCGAGTCGCAAAAGCTTATGATTCCACGGTGGTGGCATCCAAGAAGCAATTTCGGGCTAATCCTTCTAGATCCAACCAGAAGAAGAGAAAGAAACGAGTTCATGATAAGAAACTCATCAAATATTTTGACGATTTGCCCAGAGCGAAAGAAACCCGCAGCTCAAGTCATTGAGGTGTTAGAAACTCGGCCTAAAAACTGAAGCCAGTGATCATACATATAAGGTATATCTATCTTTAGGTGCTAAGTTGGAGACTTGGGATGTCAAAATTCTAAAGCTCCCAGTTTAGATTCAAGATTATAGAGAGTTAGTAGATTTTCATGTTTTAGATTTAGCACATATGGATATAATCCTAGGGTCTGAATGGTTATTTAATAAATCTCATGATATAGATTTTGAGAAGCATGTGCTCTCTTTTCAGGAGGGTAATGAAGTAGTTACTCTGTCTGGAGACAAATATGTAAATCCATCTGGAATGATTTCATTTTCTAATGTAATGGAGATTTTTTATTCACGATATGATGCTTATTCTTTGTTTGTCTCTTAAATGCATCTAAGTAGTTGTGAATTGTCAAAAATTCTTAACTCTGTGGACTTATATCAGGGGCAAATAGACAAGAATAAGATCGTAACTAAATTTAAAGATGTTTTTCCAATTGAATTACCTCATGGAATACCATCGTCTAGGTCGGTAGACCACATGATTGAGTTAATTTCAGGTAGTCAACCTGTGTCTAGACAACCATATCTATTTTCTCAAAAAGAAGAGACAGAGATTACTAATCAAATTGAAAATTATTTTAAGATGGTTGTTGGAAGAAGAAGGAGAAGGGAAAGAGTTGAGAAGTCAAAGTCTATGGACAAAGTATTGAGCACAACTAAATGATCCTTCTTCCGGTGTATGACTACGCCTAACAAAGCTATCATGACAATCGTCACATTTGATCTTTTAGCAACAAATTTTAAAATCATTATTACTAAAGTAATTTTGAGACCAAGCAATTATAGAGTGGAAGTGATGTATAGAATAGTAGTGTTGAAGTATTCAATAGATCAGACGAAACAATTTGTTACTGATAACCACAAAGAAGCATACATTCTAACATGATACTGAATGCAATAAGAAGATGGACTGATTCAGTAAGTAGCATGTACAAATTCATGTGATAAGAGCACAAAGCAATAGCGGATGCAACCGCGTACTCTAGACTATCTCTGAATAACTGGTAACTCTGTCTAATGCAATGCTGCTAGTAAGTAGTAAGCGCTAAATAGCAATACTCAAATCAGAATACTAATAGAACTCTATGAGTCCTTCTCTAATTTTCTCACTCTCTTTCTTCTCTAATGATCAGCTATTTATACTAAAGCAATTTAAGCTTATCCAATTAAGACAACTAATTAGGTCATAGGTTGCAATTGGCAGTTAGCCATAATGCGTTGTCATCCATAAAGTTAGGCCTTCCCGGAAATTTACTTGCAAGACGGTTAGGGCAAGTCTTTAGCTTCATATCAGGCACAAACATTAACTATCTTTCTTCGATATCTTCGACTTCTCCAATAGTTCATCAAAGTCGTCCGATATGTCGGACCCACCTGCCGAGCAATTTTTGAGTATTTCTGCAAACTGTGTAGAAACACAAATAAAAGTGCAAAACTGAATGAATGAATGGATGTAGATTGAAGATCGATTGTTGGCTTAATCACTCTCGATAGTAGAATAATACAACACTCCCCCTTAATATGGATCCATGAATGCCTTCACCTTCAAACTTAGTTCTGCACATTGTGCATCCAAGATTAGTGTCTTAGTAAAAACATTATCTGTCATGTTTTACGTTCAACAGTACTACAAGTTTACCTCTTTGTTGAGAAATTTTCTTCTGACATAGTGATACTTAATCTCAATGTGCTTACTCCTAGAATGAAATTTAGGGTTGGTAGACAAAGCAATAGCACTTTGATTATCACAAAATAAAGTTGTCGGAGCATATTGTTTCAGACAAACATCTGAAAGTAAGTTTATGAGCCATATCGCTTCCTTGTAGTTTGATAGACTACGATATACTCTGACAGTAGAAGATAAAGCTATCAAAGTTTTCTTGCGACTGTTCCATGAATTAGGACAATTGTTGAGGAAGAATGTAAATCCATATGTGGATTTATGAGTGTTTGCATCTCCTGCCCAACTTGCACCTAAATAACCACTAAGAATATTGAGTTTGTCGTTGTCGACTGCTCCATAACAAATGCATAAGTCCATAGTAGCTCGAATGTATCTCATAACTCTGATAAGAGCTTTCCAATGTGTAATGCCAGGATTGGTCATAAACTGACTGCAAAAGCTATGTATGGTCTGGCCCTTCTGTTCGACTATCTGAGGACATTGTTCCTTCGACAATTTGAGTATTGGATTCATTGGTGAGTGAGCTAACTTGCAATTCATCATATTATATCTGATCAACATATTGTGAATGTATCTTGACGAATGCACCTGCTACATTTCAATAGATGATGAATGATTTTTTTTGTCCATATTTGGGTCAATGTGTAGTTGTATTCTTAGATGATATTCTCATCTATGGTAGAACACTTAAGGAGCATCTGAATCATCTTAAGATTGTCTTGAGAATTCTTAGGAGAGAGAAATTATATGCTAAGAAATCTAAGTGTGAGTTCTTTAAACATGAGTTAGTGTATCTCGGTCATAAGATCACCTCAAATGGGTGGAAGATAGATGAGAGCAAGGTCAAGACAATGCTTAAGCGGCTAATACTGATGACGGTTAGAGAAGTTAAATATTTTTTTTACTTTACAGTTTTCTTTCGTAAGTCAATTGAAGATTATGGAAAGGTAGCAGCGTCTTTTAATAATAAGACTAAAGGCAGAGTTAATAAGAAAAAAAAAGAGGTCAACCTAGTTCACTTATTGAATGGAATGAAGTACTGAATGAATGTTTTGAGAAACTCAAACAGATGGTTGCTTCAGCTCCGATTTTATGATCGCGAATCCATATTTACCTTACATTGTACGAACTGACGCAAGTGATTCAACAATAGGAGCAGTTCTTTTACAAAATGATCGGTCGATAGCGTTTGAGAGCAACAAACTTATCGGACGTCAGGTGCATTATACAATTCAGGAGGAGTTATTTGAAATCAAGAAAGTACCAGGAGGACGTCCTCCTCCACGGATGATGCTGAAGGCAATTTGAATGTCGTTGAATGTGCTTAATCAGCTGTTCTTGTAATCAGAGATTAGAATAAACCCTTTTTCTCGCCATATAAGTAGATCGAAGATGAGAGAATTGGTTGGATTGTCAATTGGTTGAGTGTCAACCTGAGCTAAGCATAGTGTTGCTGAGCCGCCGCCCAAGAAGTCTACTAGTAAGCAAGATGATCTGACATTACTCGTGAGAGACATAGCTTCTCTTGCGTTGATGCGTTGTGTGGGTTTGTCACAACAGCGCTCTTACAAAAGGATCATTGATAATACAGTAGCTTAAATGCACATGTAGTTTTATCTTGAATGATCTCAAATGCTTGGATTTCTAATTGTTGTCTATACATGTTCAGCTGTTTATTCTTTATTTTGCACACTGCTTCATCTTTGTCCAATGCTTAAACGAATTAAAACGTAGGTCAGCAGTGTCTTTGGAGGATTGTAGATCTGATCTAGCAAGGCAATACCCGGCAGACAGAATTGAATTCCATCTAGGTACTTATTCATTCACAACAATGGCATTAGAGTTACAGAGATTCATTGAAGAAAGCTAACATGAATTGTTTTGTGCTTCGTGCTTGAACTCTACATGCTTTCTATTTTTGTTTCTCAGCAGTGGTATCAGAGTTTCTTGCTCCTATCAGAACGCTGATATAGCTTTAGAACTATCAGATCCAAGAGATCAAACATTTAGAACAAGGAACCAGATAACGAGCTGAAGAACATAGTTTACAACAATGGCATCTGTTATGGCCATATTCAGTTAAGGACGTGGAATATCCTAATTTGGTAGATCGGCCCTCCGGTATTCGAGATTGTTAGTCATGCCATGATTTAATTCCATGTGAAGGCCAGTTTGTGACTAATAACCTTGAGAGGACCGAGACACTCTAATTGAGACATATGGAGTATTGCATGTTTGTGTGACAAATATAGGCAGGAGGACTGCATGAAGAGATGTGATCTATTTATAGTTGACTTGCATGGGGGTTGCATGGTTTCATGCACAAGACTCTAGTCTCTATATAATGAGGTAGGGATTCTCATGTCGACATATTGGGTTTAGGTCACCAGTTTCTCTCTTCTCCTCTTGCTTCACATGGCATGGCTTGGGGGCTAGATCCAGGTTTGATCTAGGATTGGTTGGGCGGTTTGGCTCCATGGTCTCTCTTATTGTGTTCTCCTATCCTCATCTTAGGGGCAATCCTTTATGGTCTTTACATTGGTATCAGACCCCGGCTAAGATGAGGTCTTGGATAGGATGGAGACAAGTCTACATCGATTTGGAAGTTGAAGCACTTGGATTTACATCCCAGTTGGAGTGCTGTTTTTTCTCAAGGGAATTATGGAGTTGGATTCACAAATTTTGGATAAGTAGCATACTTTTTGAAATTATGGTAGAGTGCTCTTCTACAAGGTTAATTTTGATTCAAAGCGTGTTGAGAATTTGTGTGAATTCACTAGTAATTTCCAGTTTTTGGAGGAAACTTTCAAATGATGTAGAACGATCTGTTATGTGAGATTCTGTTGCTTGGTTCAAGGTTGGATTTTGCTTGGATACATGTGTTAATCCATAATGTTCCAAATTCTGACATCTTCTTTAAGTTCATAGTAAAATTGTTAATAAATTTTTTTTTCAGCTTCTATGGACTATAGACAATATTGGTTAGGATTCCGGTGGCTGCAGATTGAGGATTAGATGGTGTACCTAAATAGATCCTCCGGTGAATTTGCATGCTTAGGAACATAGATTGGAAGAATTGTAGGCAAAATTTCTTTGATTTCTGAGCGATGGACAGTTAGCCTGTCCTACAGTCGCTTGGCCTGAATATGATTAGTTTGTGTTAATTTGTGGCTCACCCTTCTCCGCAATAATTACTTCACGGGTTTGTGTAAGCACGCTCTTTTGCTTTGAAAACTATAAGAGAAGATGCATCTGGGAATGGAAATCCCAGCAGATCGACATCTTGCATGCTAATCTCGTTTTCTGGGAGCGTCAGCTGAATCTTTTTGTTAGAAGGGCTGAGAGATGGTCGAGGCAGGAGCACAATTGGCTGCAATCGTTTCTTTGAAACGATCTGTGGTGCAACAATCTATCAGAGTCTTGGATTTCCTATGACAGCTGAGAAGATTGCAAAAGTTGTGAAGCCTATTTTTCTGCGCGATGCCTTGTTGTGTAAGAGGTCAATCCTGATCCTATTTTGTCTCTCCCTCTCTGATGCGATGAGGAAGCATCTTCTCCATAGGAGATGGTGGCGGCTGTTTGGGTTCGGGTTTCCCTTCAACCTATTAGGGTTTGGGGATCAAGTTTTGCATGGCCTTGGAAGTAGATACTTTTAGGCATGTTGGTTTGGCCTTTTTGAAGGGAAGTGACCTGCGATTTTGACTCTCATGCAAGGGTTTCAAATTTGGCAATTTTGGGAATTGCATGACTATGCTTGTTACGTGCCGGATGTTCAAGACATTTCAAGGTTTTAAAGATGGAGTAACTTTAAGTTGGTTTAGAGGGGAATTCTTTTAATTCCTTAAAATCAACCCGATAAATTTAAGTTACTAGCACATGGTTACAGAAATTTGGTTTCTTGGTGTTCAGTTGTCAATTCAAGAAAACCTAGTAATCCATTGGATCTTTGGTCAAGCTGTAATAATCGATTTTTGGAATGAATCTTCTTAAGCCGATCTTGACGAAAAAGTGAAGAATAATATGGTTCACAGGCATGTACCCAGTTTAGAAATTAGATCTTTGGTACAATGTTATTTAAACCATTTAACTCTAAAGTATTGGTACTCCCAGTAAATGGAGTTAAATTGTGTTTTTTGGTTTTCTCCTTTTCAAATTGGTGGAACATCCATCAGTTGGTTATTGTGGTTTTGATGATTTTGGTCATTAAAATTGAACAAACCAAAGCTTTTAAGATACTTGTTAAATAATTAATGGTGAAAAATTCATAGTATTTGGAGGTAATTCTTTATTCAACAATATTATTTGGAGTGAATACAGTGTAGAAATTACCCGAATCCAAATCTTATTTCCCATTAATTACAGATAACTTTAACGAAGTAATTCTTAAGCTAATAAGTGAAAAGGGAGAACAATCCATTTTATTGGAAAATTGTAATAATAGGAATCAATAAAAAAAACTGATTTCATTTCAAGTTAAATCCTATGGTAAATTATATTCAAAAGATCAGACTAGTAGTGTTTCATACTAGTAGATGATTTTTGGTATATCAATTATTCAGCCCAAGTATAGGATATAAATGAAATTGTTTCAGACTTTTTTCCTATAGTAATTGATTTTAAACATTTACTAATGTCGTTACGTCTTCTTAGTACTTTAGTTTAAATAAATTTTCAGGGAACTGAAAATTCTAAAGAGGGAAGAAGAGTAGACATCAGTGGTAGTAAGTGTGATCGGAAAATGTATTTCGTAGTTAGGATTTTGGTAATCCCAGTAAATAATTGCTTAATACCGATTATTGATTTCTTGGATAGAATTCATGTAGTTGAATTCATAATCTATATCTTTGTAACCATTGTGGTATCCACAATTTGGATGTCAAATGTGATGCTAGAAGTAGAATTCGATACATGGATTACATTGGATCTATTAATTGATAGAAGCTTGTCCCTAGAGTTAATGCTCTTCACATAAATTAGGTTTCAATGGAATGATTGTACTGTCACTCGGGTTGAAAATATTTGAAGGAAAAAACATGTTTGTAATAGAGTGAATCCTTTATTGGAATGCACTTATTACTAACTTTTTTTGGATTCAGATATTTTCATATATCATCTTTCGTTAACTTTTATTGAAATTTATAATTTCTTTAGAAGGAGGGGTGAAGTGGTGGATTAAAATTCTATTTGAAAATCTGTAGGTTGCATAGTTTTGGAAGAGAACCAATTGTGGTATAGAAATGAGATTTGGTCTGAAAGTAATTTCGGATAGATTCTGAGTAAGATACCTAATTGAAACTTTTCGAAAAAGAGGAATTCTCTAGGGATTGTGGACAATCTGGATCTAGAACATGTTTGAAATTTGAATCATTATCTATAAGTAGTGTAGTAAAAGGTCAAAGATTACTAATTCCATTTTGATTGGAATAGAAGTAAGTTTGATCAGAATTTAATTCTGAGAGTTCTATATTGGGTCAACTTGATCTTAGTTTAAGTACTAGGATCAGAGAGGGGTTGATTTAGTGGGAGAAATTATGTAATTAGAGGTAAGTGAGATTGGAAAACTGTTGAGAGTGAATGTTCTTCGTCTCAGAGATTTTTCGGATATGTTATTTACTCATGAGAAATAGAAAATCTTTTGTAGTTGAATTACAAGATCTCAGTGAGATATGTGGGAATCTGCCAGATAAAAATGTGTTTATGTACTGGGTTAGTGAGATTATTCACATATGTGCACGATTAATCTTGTATGAATCTACTGTGTATTCCTGGTTACTAGAGTTATTTGGTGCACTTAACCTAGTCGGTAAACATAGACATATGATCAAGTATTGTTTTGACAGATACTTGTAGAGTTAACAAATCTTTGTATAGAGATTTTATGGATTAACTTATAAATGATTTGGGTAAGGATCTAAATGTGGTATCATACTAGTATAATTGAATTCTTCACCTAGACATTTGAGATTTCTGAATCATTGGCAATTAACTTGAGTAGTTGATTACTCCAGGATGAAGTCAATTGGTAAAACGATCAGTGTGATGTGGATTCACCAGAAACTGATGGTTTTAATTTATATTGCTTGTAAGACGCATAATTAGTGAATCATTAGGTTCATCAGTTAAATTATGTGCATCGGATATACAGTATTCTTGGGATAGAGTATCCCTTAGTTAAGGAATAAACTCAACTCATTAATGATTATATCCCAGAGCGCTCAATTGGATAACAAATCATAATGAATCTAAGAATAATATCTGAATTGATATTCAGTGGGACTTTGGGTATCTAGATTTGATTCTAGATTGTAATCTAAAGTTTTTGTAGTTGAAGATGATTGTCATTTTGGTATGCGTTCAGTCTTTAATTACCAGTGGTTTGTAGACCTTGGATCTTGCACTTCAGTTAAAGAATCATGTTTGAAGAATATTCCTAAATCTAGTATTTTCTTAGTGGAAAGATTTTGGAATGAACTATACTTTTCTTGAGTTATGTTGGACATATACTCCAGTATCTTGTTAATGATTAAGTATGATTTTGGATTCTAGAAAATTATGATTGACGAATCATACGAATCTAAATATTTATGATTGACGGATCATAAATAGATATTTAATTATTGTCAGAGGATTATTCGCAATTGTGATGATTCTTAAGTGATGATTAATTCTTGATCTATAATTTGAGTAAGAATTCAGATCAGTATTTTGAATCTCTCTACTCCAATATTTTAATTGAGAACTTGTGGATCTCACGGACATTCTCACAAGATAAGTATTTTATTGTAGAGAATTTAAATTATCTAGTGGATGTTATTTTGCTACAGTTTATGGTCTGTAGAGGCTTGAGTACATTTTTTCTTTTGATTGGATCTCCAGTTATCATAGGAGACAGACAAGTCTATTAAGATGAATGAATGTTATTTTCTTGTATTTGGTGCTAGAAACAGAAGCATTTAACTCAAAAGAGTATCTGGGATACTCAGAGTTGATTTTTAATCATTCTATATCTTGATAATTCTCCTAGAGATTCTAGTTGAATGAATTATCATATCCTAGAATTAGATTCTAAGGATAGTTGTACTTGAAAGTTTTATATGAATTGTTTGTCAGAGTTTGTGGATGATTTTAGACTGTAATTATTATTATTATTATTTCTTTAACTTTAATCTTCTAAGTTAGGTAATATTTCATTCAGATAGTTCATGTAAGTGTTTTACATGAAGGTGATGTTACTAACTTGTGTTGAGTGTAACCCAGTTGAGAAAATGTATCTCTTAGTGTACTTTTCAAACCAGAGTTTGTATTCTAGAACAGAGATTAACGATTGGAAATTGGTTTATCTCTGAGTACTTTCTTGATGTGAGAGTCAGACTAAGGATAACGATTTTCTCAGTTAATATTGAAAGTTAAAGGAACTGTTCCTGTAATTCTTTCCTGTCTTGGGGAGCTTCTAAGGATAGAAGCAGTTTAAAGAGGGAAGAATGTTATGGCCATATTCGGTTAAAGACCTGGAATAGTCCTAATATGGTAGACTGGCCCTTCGGTATTCGCGATTGTTGGTCACGCCATGATTTAATTCCATGTTAAGGTCAGTTTGTGAATAACCTTGAGAGTACCCAAACACTCTAATTGAGACATATGGAGTATTGCATGTCTGTGTGACAGATATAGGTAGGAGGACTGCATGAAGAGATGTGATCTATTTATAGTTGACCTGCATGGCGGTTGCATGGTTTCATACACAGGACTCTACTCTCTATATAATAAGGTAGGGATTCTCCTGTTGACATATTGGGTTTAGGTCACCAATTTCTCTCTTCTCCTTGTTGTGTCGTCGATGTAGCATAGGGGTCCGTCGCTGGGAGCGGCAACCTCACCTTCACCTACATAGCAAGAAGAGAGAGGGAGAGGAGAGAGAGGAAAAAGAGAGCGGAGAGAGGGAGAGAGAGAACGCCTAGGTTGAGAAAGGCTTTGGGGGCTCGAGCGCCTACCCAAAGCTATTCTATCCCAACAGAGAGAGAGAGAGAGAGAGAGAGAGAGAGAGAGAGAGAGAGAGAGAGAGAGAGAGAGAGAGAGAGAGAGAGAGAGAGAGAGAGAGAGAGAGAGAGAGAGAGATGGAGATGGAGAAACCAAGAGAGTTTTTTTAAGAAGAGAATGGAAGATGATATAATACAAAGGAAATGGCCTTTAAAATAAATACAACTTAAATCTATTGGTGCTAAGAAAGCATAAGGGCACTCACATGATTCATGTGAGTTTTAAGTTGGGCCCTTTTAGCTTTTTTGTTTGCAACTTGACTTAGGGCCTCTAATGGCATTTTAGAGTTTTAAGCCCCTAGTCTCTTATTCCTAGGAATTACAACTTGCTACTTGTGCGCATTGGTGGTTGGGCTTATACACACAGGATGTCAGTGCCTTGCACTTATTATTCTACTGAACTGTGGCGGGGCCCACTAGGCAAGGCTTGGCCAACAGTATTTTAAGTGGTGGGACCCACTTATTTATTTGTATACATGAAATACTCACAACAGGGTCCACGGCCCAAAGTAGTGCCGGTCCCTCGGCACTAGGCTGCAATTGTCGTGAAGGGCGCTGTTGTCGGTTCTTTTATTGTTGGGACATGGTGCTTCAAGAAAAGCGTGGATAGAATTCGCTTACGTAAAAACTGAGGCTTTATTAGATGATGGCGATCAACAAGAACTTGGACTTGCCAGATTTTCAATAATACCCATAAGGGTCTGGTGGGCATTCCGGATAACCTTGTTCATCAACAATTGGGTAGTTGAGGCATTCGATCAAAGTATCCCAAGATAAAACTGGATCCTCATAGATTGGCGCAACTGGTCCCAATGTCATGGACTCCCTCAAATCATAATGTGGATATGACATGCTTGCTTGACTCTCTTGTCTGTCTAGGTATTCGTGGTATGCCATAACCTGACGACTTTTCTTAGCAGTCAATATCAAAGATTTAGGACAAGGCTTTGTCATTGTAGGCACTGGTGCTTGCTGTACTGGAGGCCTATTTGGGCTTGGATTCCCTGGATTTGGCATTTGAAGAATGGATATACTCCGAATTGGCGTTGATTTGGGGGTCTGTTGAATTGTGGAACAATCAGACTTTGGTTGAATCTTACTCGTTGAGGGGCAATCATCAACTTTAGTCTTCCCTTGGTCATTTCATTTCCCCATTGAAGGCTGCGTGACTACACTTTTCCTTGGATCTTGTGTTGAATAGCCTTCAAGTTGCTCTGTTGACGCTAGTCCGCTTTGTAATTCATCACTAAGAATTCTTTGTAGTGATTGCGCCAAGAGACTTGGTAAAATCCGTTAGACTTTGTCGGATGCCAATTTCTTGACTTCCTTAGTTACCATTGGCGTAATGGATTCTACCATCTCTGTCTTCTGTGATGGTTTTACTTGTTTGCCCGAGGGTATCTTTGCGTACTTTGGGACTTTTGCCAGATTGTCTTCTTCATCACTCGCTTTATAGCCCGATGGCACTAAGATTTTTCTTTTATAGTGTGTTCGAGGTGGAAGGGTCACCACAGGTGCATGTCGGTCTACATAGGCCAAATACCTCCTGGCTATTTGTGGATTTCTCATCGGAAAATCTCGGCATGGATGATTAACTCTGCATTGTGAACACGAGGGATCAAATGTTGATGGATCCCCTCGATGTGTGGACATTCAACACGGCGGTGTTTCCCTCCGCATCCATAGCATCTTACTGAGTGCAATACACCATCGCCTCTAAGTTGATAGGCATACACTGGTAATAGATTCCCCTTAGGATCTTCCACAAAGTAGACTGGTAGGCTGTTATGGTCCTCCATTGAATTCGGTGACATGCAAGAGGATATAACCAAAACTTCTACCTTGCCACTGTTTGTTGAAGAAACTCGCGTCGATGTTGCATAGGGCCGTCGCTGGGAGCGGCAACCTCGCCTTCACCTGCATAGCAAGAAGAGAGAGAGAGAGGAGAGAGAGGAAAAAGAGAGTGGAGAGAGGGAGAGAGAGAACGCCTAGGTTGAGAAAGGCTTTGGGGGCTCGAGGGCCTACCCAAAGCTATTCTATCCCAACGTAGGGATAGAGGGAGAAGAGAGAGAGAGAGAGAGAGAGAGAGAGAGAGAGAGAGAGAGAGAGAGAGAGAGAGAGAGAGAGAGAGAGAGAGAGAGAGGAGAGAGAGAGAGAGAGAGAGAGAGAGAGAGAGAGAGAGAGAGAGAGAGAGAGAGAGAGAGAGAGAGAGATGGAGATGGAAAAACCAAGAGAGTTTTATTAAGAAGAGAATGGAAAATGATACAATACAAAGGAAATGACTCCCTCTTATAGATTTTAGAAGTGAGCCTCCTTTACTCTCATTGGCCACTTCATTGGGGCAAGGATTCTAATCCAAGCCTTTAAAATAAACACAACTTAAATCTATTGGTGCTATGAAAGCACAAGGGCACTCACATGATTCATGTAAGTTTTAAGTTGGGGCCATGCAATGTTCAAAGAACGAAAAAAATCGATTGGATGTGTGGGATAGCCTTTCAGAGAGCTTATCAAGGGAGGTGTTTATTTGTAAGGACTTGAGTGCTGATATCGCCGAGTTGTTGGATGATGGTTGAGATACAAAACAAAATCAGCAAGTTGATTGCAGAGTATGTTACTCATCCATGACATTTAGATATCGCATCGAAAATCAAATGCTCACTTTGCTGCTGTATTATAGAAGATGGATTAAATGCAAAAATGTTTGGAAGCCACTTGATCAAGATTCTGGTATAAACCCTTAAGAGCAACTTCAGATAACAGTGAAAAGAAATGACAACATTCTTGCAATGGTTGAGGTCGAGGAAGATTGGTGTCTCAATCACATTCGATCAGAACTAGACATGTTGCAATTCGATCTACCTTAGTACTATCAATTTCGATTGAATGGTGTAAAGGTACGTTATGCCATATAAAAATATTTCTTTTTTTATATTTATAAGTGAATCAGTTTCATAAAATATATAACTAAAACAATTTCTCTTGTGCAGGTAAGATTAAGGCAGGAAGAGTATATAAAATGCAAAGACATTGGAACATCCATCGAAATTGAAGATCCATAGATTATGAACTATGAAATTTTGTATTATGTGATACAACTTTTTGTATACATCATTTTTGAACATATATGAATCACTTTTTCTATGAGGCTCTTTCATTTCTATGATCTCCATTTCCATGGTGCAAAACACAATGTAATTGCAACTGGATAATATGAGTTTTCTATAGCAAGATTCATTGTCTCCTGCAGGAAATGCACTATCTCCATTGGGGAGATCTTCAGTCACTTGAACTCCAGTGATCACTACAATCCACGCTTGCCCTTGTTGAAGTCTCGTATATATCGGTTGTATTCGTGGTCTTCATTGCCTTGGTCTGTATTGTCCTTGTCTTGGCATATTTGGATATGTTCAGATGATGATCTGATCAAAGCTTTGCTGTAACAAATCTAAATGAACGAATGTCGCATGTTTGGATTGGTTGTGGCAAAGGTTCAATCAGATCATCATTCTGAACTTATCCAAAAAAAGACCATGGTAAAGACAAGGCATACCGAGGCAATGAAAAACAAACATGCCAAAAAACAGTAGAAATTGAAGATGAATGAATCATAACCTAAATTGATAAGAGAAAAAATAACAAGTAAGAACAACCATAGAAAAACTGTAAGTATGTTTCTATTAAAATTTTCTGTACATGTGTCTCATCCACATCAAGTGAGATGAATATTTAAAGAGAGTCAACTATCTATGATCTCTAAACCCATTTCTCCAGTTAGAAGTAGCTTGGGTGGAGAACACTCGGCCACTGCAACTGGATATGAATTTTCGATCACAAGCTTTATGGTCTCCTGTCTGAAGTGCATTATCTCCATTGGGGAGACCTTCGGGCATTTAAACTGAAAAAAAACATAAACATAGTTAAATGTAATTAATCAAAGATCAGTTAATAGGAGTTTGTATATGAAAAAAAACAAAAACACAATTAAAAGTAATTAATCGAATATTACCTCTTCTAGATTTGGAAGCCCATCTTGTAATGCAAGCCAATTACAAAAGTGTTTGGCATAGCATACGGTATACCAACCACAGCTGACAGAATCAATCTGCTGGGAGGACTACAGAATCCAAATTTGAACATTATGAGATATCGGATCAACGCGCAGGATGTAAGAATAAAATCTACAATGGAGACAAGCACGCGTCGAACCGATATCAAAAAAATTTGATTGAATATCGGATTAGCGCGCACGTTGGGAAAATAAACCAATCAATAACTACAAGGGCGCGTTGAACCGATATTGAAAAATTTATACCTCTGCATCAACCATTTTCAGCTTCGAGTATGCTTTTGCATTTGGTACTGGAAAGAGTTCCAGTATTTTCTGTATATGGGTCCTGGCAATTTTGTGTGTGTGTGTGTGTAATAGAGTTCATCTTCAAACAAACGGGATTACACACACCCTCATCATTGATGTACAGGGACAACACATATAAGCTCCAATGATCACTGAAATCAGAAAACAAGAAATTTATGAGAATCAATGCGAAATCAAAATTCATGTGAAAAATTCAATAAAATAAAATCCGAAAAATAGACACTTACTTTGTTATGTATGGCAGCACGAGAATTGGAGTCCCTAGTCTGACTTATTGGAGCATATCATCGTGCAAACTTTTGAAATCAGGGAAATCAAATGCTGCCATGAATTGAAGGGAAAACAATGCAGCATCTATAAACAATGGGGTTTGGAATAACTCCATCCAGTACTGAATTGCCCCACCTCCTACATTGTCCCCTAGTTTTTTATCCCTACTTTCTAATTCACTAGTATCTAAACTAGAAAGGGAGAGACCAACATTGGTCTTCGGCATCCTAAAACTGTATCGAGAACCTAGACCTATAAGATACGTGTTTAAGAATTGGTCATACTGTACATATTGAGAACTATTTACAAAGGCAAGTGCAGGGGGTAACGGAAGTAACACTGATAAACCACATAAAGAATTGTCATTCAAGATTGATTCTACCTTTACACTAACAAAATCATCTAAATCGCTTCCAACAACAGGAGGAGGGGAACTCATATTTACGGGTTTAGGAGGAGGAGGAGATTTAGGAGGTGGAGATTGGTTAGGAGAGGAAGATTTAGCAGGAGAAGTTAAAGATGGAGTGGAAGGAAAAGAAGGAGACTTAGGAGGAGAATGTCTAGAAGAAAGAATAATATTTAGAGGAGATGGCTTGGAAAAATCCCTCGTTTTAGATGGAGGGTCGAGAGACCTCCTCTTCTTTGAAACACTCCCGCTCTGTATACGAATAACAAGCCGAGTTGGTTGAGATTGCTTTCGTTTTCTCCTCTTTGAATCTTGTTTTGGAGGAGAGGAGGGAGCAGGTCTAAAGTATTCAGCAAACTTGTCATATGTGTCCCAAAGCCTCAACACAATGTTGAAATCCTTGGGCATGATGGTCACCCTCTTGGCATGGACAGTTGCAACAACAGTATCAGAAAAAAATTTTCACCTGGAAATCCTCATATGCTGTGTGCAGCGCCTCGATTGCCGTTACCGTCCATCTCACATCTGCAGATAGACTTCTTGTCACCTGCTTGATGGACCTCTGTATGTGAGATTTCGGAATCAAAAGATTATTTGTCTTTTGAAGTTTCCGAATATCCTTGAGCTAGGGTGGGTCTCTTCTTCTGCCTCTTGGCCTAGGAGGTGGTGGTGGTGGACGAGGTGGTGGTTGTGGATTTTCCTAACCCGCACCTGAAATTGGTATTCCACTTGAATGCCCTCGTGTTGTCTACTTGGTCTGCGCCATTACTGTGTAGTAGCGGATCAATGCGCGATAATGTTGATTTCAGGATCAGACCTCAAGTCGGACGCGTCGAAGCGATACTTGAGCTAAACAATTTCGTTAGGTGGTAGCGGATGGGCGCGAGCGAGTAGGAACGGATTGAAGGAAGTTGTTTTCGAACGCGCTGAATCGATATCGCATGGATACAAATAACTATAAGCAAAAAAATTTCAGCATCGTCGATCAGTATATATAGAGAAAATCAGAAATGATTGATAACTAATCAACACGCATATAAATCATTTGACAACCATAGTATGTATTCTCGCGCGCTCATCCGATATTGGACGCAATATGAATGATCAGAGCTTGATTCGATAGATTATGCATAACTTTGGCCAGTATGAAGAGTCTTCCGAATCAAGCTCTGATCATGCATATAGGGTCCAATAGTTTCAAAATTTTCAAAAATATTTTGGTCCTGGAATAGCGATTCAACACGCACAATCCAAATGCATCAAATACATCGTTTGTCAGGCGCGCTGATCCGATATCCCATGCGTAGAAAAATCATACTGGAACGCATAATGAAAGACTTATGAAAATGTTCTGAATAAGCATTATCTCAAAAGGAAAATTTTTGTCTTTACGATGCTTAAATAGAACAAGAGATTGTAATAATTCTCCTCGTTCACGTTTTTCAATGATATCCATTAATCAATTGTTTATAATTTTTTTAATGATTATTCTAGGAGGCTAGTGATTGTCTATTTAATGTATTCCGGCGTAGGGCTAATGATGATTCGTTGAATCTAGTACTAGACTAGTTAATGTATTTCGGCATAGGTACAAATTAGTCTCATTCTGATTGGTGGATAAATATAGGATGTAAATCACTATTCGTTATTTGAAAAATGTATGGTTGTGATCAACAGAAATTGGCTATAAATATGTGCACCACTTTCCATATTTCGATTCCGTAATCTTTTATTCTGAACTCTCTAGCCTTCTTGTTTTTCTTCATTCTCCCGATATCGAATTGACTTGCACCGTCCCTTGTTGTGCATGCTCGTATTCATTCAGGCGTGCTAAATCGATATCAGCCACTTCCGACCAGTGCTTTTCGAAAAATTTCATTCTTGGCCTTACCATATCGAATCAGCGCGCGCACTTTGCTTTATTCCTCTACCGATATTTATTTGACGCGTTGAATTGATATCAAATTCAATATGGCTAGTTCCTCCATGGCCTTAGATGACAACTTATGGATTTTTTTAATACCAGTGACATTCCATCTGACAAAGAGTATTTTGCAAGTATTTTTTCTGCTCCCTTCGATATCGATAAGCTAGTTTATGAGAATCGTTATAATTTAATTTCTTATCTTGATAATTTTTTTCAGATTATTAGTACTCCTGTCATGGATATAGATAGTTTTTGTTTCGTTCATTTTCAGGACCTTGTACATTCCCAACCATCCTCTAAGCATAAACACAATAGAAGGTACTCTAACATGCATGACCATTTCAAAAGAAATATATACTGTGATATCCACAAAAGAATATGTCGCCTTCTAATCAAAGGAATGGCTTTTGTGTTCTACATATCTACTGAAATTCCAGATGATGAGTATGTTGAATCTTCAACTGTTTCCCTGATCGAAGCATCTGCACCTGCTCCAATTGATGTAAATGATGCAGATACTGATATAGGGGTTGAAGCTGAAGCTTCTATGGCTTCAGATTATCAAAAAACTCTCCTTCGTTCTATAATCCTCTCTGATTCTCCTCCATCTGTATGTTCTGTTAATCAATTAACTCTACTCGATGTTCTTTTATATTTTATAAATAATGAATGTTATATTCAATTTAATGATATAGAAGATGTATTGAATCTGAGAGAGGATGAAATCCTCTCAATTTTTGCTCAAAATTTATCAGAATTTTTTGACATTGTTGTTTTCGCATATGATGACCTTGAAAGTGAGATGGATTATGATAAAGAATGGCAATTGGAAATCTGGCAATGAGGCCTTGGAGGCCATGATTGAAAATCTAAAGCCTATGAAAAGACTTTGCCTACAGAGGAGGATTTTTTGGAATTTCAAAAAAGATATCCCCCTAGGACTAGATATATCCCCTCCGGAAATGTAGAGGCCATTGGAGGACATGACATCAGCAGAGCAAACATCATTGATTACGATGATTATGATCTGGTAAGTAGATATTATATTGGTATTGATATTGTTCAGTTTTCTTATTTTTTATTCGTATTGATATTGTTCATTTTTCTTATTGAGTTTGCAGTGTTATGTATCATTCTAAATTTATTTTCTTTTCTCGTTTACATCATGCTATTGAAATAGATGCCTTTGGTATGAGACATGGAGGCGTCCAAGGTGTATCAGCCGGGAGAAAAGATGTTTCTCTATCTCATTATTTGAAAAACTTTCAAAATAATGAGACTTGTATATATCATTCATCTTATAATCCATATGCAACCACTGTCATTATGGCCATCAAATCATTATCAGTTTGTTTAGGAGGCCATAAGTACGCAAGATGAACATATAAAATAATTTTTGTGAAGAGAGATTTGGCTATTAAGATATTGGGTTATACTCCCAATGAGACTACCAAAAGATCATCTGCAATGGCCCTTTATTCGGGTTACATTGATATGAGCAAGAGGAAAAATTTAGAATTTTTGGATCCATATGAAAGGAGATTATTCCTTCATGACAATACCATCCTTCTAAATCTTGAAGAGGATGATGATGATAATTAAATAATTTTATGTAATAGATTTTTGATATATTACAAGGATCTCTCTTTTGTAATGAATTTGAATGTCTTTCAAAATATCGTAATACTTGGGAAGTTTTTAGCTTGATATCTAAATTGTGCTCTTCTATAAAACCACTGAAAAAGTTGAACTAAATATTTATTTCTTGAATTGTGTCCTCCATGATTTGTTGCTCTATGAAATGCTCCCCTTGCTTGCCAATGAGATTTTTCCATGCCTTGTGATGACCAGATACTTAAGCTCCCATATTCCTTTGCAAAATAAGTTGCATGATGAAGAAGGATGTGCTGCAAACAATAGTTTTGATTAGTTACATCAGTAGAAAAAAATATAAGCCTGAATAAGAAAAGTACCAGATAATGATATAGATTAGCACCATGTAATGAGTAATGTTGTCTTTTCCCCAACAATCATGTACAGATTTTACAAATGTGGTGCAATGATTCCTCATATCTTTTGATGATAAATTTTCTTTCCTGATAACACCTATGAGTTTGTCTAAGTTGGTCCACACTTGTCCCTTTTCCACTCGATTACTTCCTTCCAATGTTCGTGTGGCTCAAACAATTTCTCTCCAAATTTCGTATCTGACACTTGATTCTTTGCATGTGTGATTGGATAAAAATCTTCTTGCTTTAGCACCTCCATGCAATTGATGGCTTATTAGGAACGTTTCCTTTTTTTCCCTAAGAGTCTGTCACTTTTTTCAATTGTGACATTCCTTTATGTAGTCCTGCATTTGACAAAACTATTTCCAACCTCCTAATTGCTGCTTTAGCCACTGACTCTGGTTTATGATTCCATGCTAGTAGAATATGCAGGTAAATTAGTTTTTCAGTAATATGAACCTCAACATGCAATGTGCATATGTGAACACATTTTAATGGAATTGGCAGAACACTTTTCATATTTGGATCTTCAGCTTCTCGTGTTGGGCTAGTGTTTGTTGATCGTCCCAAAGTCATTTTGTAGCAATCCTCCATGCAATAAAGACATGGATGCTTTGATGTTGCCCCATGAGAGACATTATACATACATTTTAATGTTTTTAAATCCCCTGCAAGGTGCCATTGAATTTGAAAACTTCCACGGTTTTTGACTGTAAATTTCTCACCCTCCAAATGTCTCTTTATAATCTCGCCATAGTTTGTTCTTGAAAATATCCATGATAGTATTTTATGGTCCTCTTTCAAGACCTGTAGAGAAACAAGTAATGCATCACATGTCAATAAAAACTGGCAAGGTATGAATTGTTAATATAGATATTTTAAATGAAAATTGAAATGTATATATGGAATGCCACCAACCACCATATGTGATTTTCCGATTGAACACTAAACGTTCGAATCATCTGTATTTGAAATTTTGTTCATCAAAGTGACACTCACACGTTCCAACTTCTGACCCTTGATGATTTCAGATTCATCCAATTTTATTACAATAATGATCTTTCCATTTACTTGATGTTCGTCTAGTTTATAGAATCGAATAATGTATTTTAGAACATTTTCAATATCAAGAAAAATATTATTGCAATCGTTGTAATGGAGCTGATTTGTATAATTCAGTTATATGAAGTGGTTGGCCAACTACTTTGAACATTCCGTCATTATAAAAAATTCTAGCTAATCTTACCCGATATGGACGTGGAAGATTAATTTTCTTCACCATCACTTGGGAAAAAGCTTCTTTAACTATTATAAAAAAAGTAGAATAAGCATTTCTGCTAATTCCAGATACATCACATGCACCTTGTATCACATTTGCATCCAAGTATGATTGAACCTTAATCAAAACAGTCTCTACAATTTCATTTTTCATTTTTTCAAACCGAGCATTTTTTATCATTTCCTTTGCTGACTTTCTTGTAAAACATGATTTAAAGATGATCCAATGCATGAACGATCTGTTAAATAGTTCTTTGCCACCAAACATGATCTGCAACAAACATATGAAACTCAAATTATATTTAATAAATAAATAATCCATGTTATCAAGTGCAAATCAAACTTAAATGACATATACAAATCAAATAAACAATTTAGATGACAACATACATGAATGTTCAGATTCTTTTTTATTGATTGCTGCTATGTGTAGATAGGTCATCAATATTCTTCATCGGTACTCTCTTTCTTTTCCTCTTCATCATTGCCTTATTGATAACTTTTAGATCAACAACATATTTTAATCTCTCGGATCGCAACTTTTCCATGGATTCTAACATTTCTTGGTTTGATCCTCGAAGAGTAGTGACAGTAGCATTCAACTCTGACATAGCATTCTTGAGTGCATTGTTTTCAGCACTAGTGTGTTGCACATAATGAAGCAATTGTTGATTTTCACGTTGCAATTGTTGATTAGCAAGCTGTAATTGTTGATTCAGACAAGATATCCAATATCTCGCAACCTTTGACAATATCCAAGTAATCCGCTATTTCCTTCACATACATATCTGAGAAGATGAGTTAGGACATAAAATTTGGACACAAATTGGTAGCTGGATCATTAGGATAAATTGATCCATCCATCCACAAATATATATTCATATGATTATCCATTCTCAATTCTCTAACTATTGCTACAACATTCTCTACAACTTTCACATTTCTCTTAATAATTGGAGTGCATTCCATCGGAAGAGCAACATGCAAATGGAACATTGCCATTGTTAAAGCTACAATCATGTAAATGAATCTATCTACAGTAAATCAATATGAATAGATCTAGCATTCCTTACTTTTGTAATGTTTATGTCGCATTGAAAAGTCGTCCCACCTCATATTTCACTATAAGCATACAGTTATTTCAAAAGTTTTGCCTCTCCCGCTTCAGTTTTTGCATTGAGCACACCAAGATATTCAGTCTTAAAGCTCTAGTCCCGAACTTGGGAACGAGCATGAAGCGAAGTTATTACATCTCATGCTAAACTAACTATTGTCTGAAGTCAACCATACTAGTTAAACGTCGGACAAGGCCAGAAACTCAAAAAACGGCGAGTTTTGTGGATTTAGTGATGAAACACAGACATTCGAGAAAGCCATCAACAGTCCAGATAAGAACAAATGGATCCAAGCCATGAACGAAAGGATCGAATCCATGAAGAAGAACGAGGTATGGACACTGCAGCCAGTGCCAGACAAGTGAAAGACCATGCAATGCAAATGGGTATACAAGTTGAAGTATGGAATGAATGGAAATATTTCGAGATATAAAGCTAGACTTGTAGTGAAGGGTTTTCTCTCAGAAGTATGGCATCGACTACACTAAGACCTTCTCTCCACTGGTGAAACATGCATCCTTACACCTACTGTTTGCATATGCAGTCGCTTATGACCTTAGGATTCACATAGTCGATGAGAAGACAACATTCCTACATGGTCAATTAGACGAAGAAGTCTATATGGACCAGCTACTGAGTTACATCTACGAATCGCTTCTCACCTATGCCTGTCGAATGCACAGAAGTATCTACGGTTTGAAGCAATCCACGTGATAATGGTACAAGAAGAAGGTCATGCCCTACGATCCTTAGGTTTTCAACCACTGATGGCTGACTCTTATGTTTATGCAAGAATCACAAATGGGAAGATCATCAGTGTTGCTGTGTACATGGATGACACACTGATACTATGCAAAAGCGAAGAGCTAATTGCCGAAGTAAAGAGTGAAATCTTATAACATTTGGAGATAACAGACCTAGGAGAAGCCAGATGTTATCTAGCCTTGCAAATCGACCACGACTATGACTAAGGAAAGCTATATCTTCATCAGTCCAGGTACATCCAAAAGATTCTAGATAATTTTGGGACGATAGATTGCAAAGGGGACAACACCCCAATGCTTGTAGGAACAATTCTAACAAACGAAGATTGCCCGAAGACTGACAAAGAGAAAGAGATCATGCAACACACGCCTTATAGGAGGCTAATTGGATCGTTGATGTATCTAGCAGATAACACACGCCCCAACATTGCTTATGTTGTGTTTAGGATGAGCCAATTCAACGTGAATCTAGGTCCTATGCACTAGAAGATCGCAAAGTGAATCCTATAGTACCTTCAGTAGACGAAGGATTTTTAGCTGTGTTACTCTCGCGATGCCGAATCCAGATGCACTCCTATAGAGATGCAAGTTGGGCATCACTCAAGGACGATTGTAAAAGTGTCTCAGGAGGGTGCACCATTGCAGCAAATGCAGCAATTCTCTGGGTCAACAAGAAGCAGACCATCATAACTCAGTCATCCTGTGAAGCAGAATACATCACAGCCGTGAAGATGGCCAATGAACTCACATGGCTCAGACAGTTCCTCGATGGACTAGGTGAAATAAAAAAGAGTCTCTAATCTTGCAGATGGACAATACTTCTGCCATACACTTGACGAAGGATCTCGTGTTTCATTTAAGAATGAAACACATTGCAATCAAATATTATTTGATAAGGGACCTAGTCACAAGAAACAAATTAAAGACCATCTTCAATGGAACAAAGCAGATGGTAGCAAACATCTTTACCAAGTCCTTAGACAAAGGATTGTTCAAGAGGTAGAGGAAGAGTCTGGGAGTCGTAAAACTACCATGCCTTGAGAGGGATATGAAGAAACAAAATGTTTTGAGCCACAAACCTTTGTTAGCTTTCGAGCTCATGCCTGTAGAAATACAAAGGAACTGCCCACAAACAGAAAACCACCTCAGGTCATAACTGCCACATAATTGTTTTAGCCAAACAAGACACAAAGGTGAATACCTCAAATGTCAAACGTTTGAAGACCAAAGGAGCTCAAAGGTGAAGCCAAAGGCCGAACGAGACACGAAGGCAAAGAAGACTCGAAGACTGAAAGACGATGGTCGTACAAAGAAAATAAAGAAAGTACCAAGAGGACGTCCTCCTTCACGAATGATGTTGAAGGCAATCTGAATGTCGTTGGAACATGCTTAATCAGTCGTTCTTGTAATCAGAGATTAGATTAGACCCTTTCTCTCTCCATCTATATATTGCTTAAACTAATTAAAACGTAGGCCAGCAATATCTGTCTACACTCTGGAGGATTGTAGATATGATCTAGCAAGGCAGTAGTCGGTAGACAGAATCGAATTCCATCCTGATACTTGTCCATAGCTGTAGAGATTCGTTGAAGAAAGCGTACACGAATTGTTTCATATTTCTTTCTTGAACTCTGCATGCCCAATATTTTTGTTTCTCAACACTTATGTAAGAATTCGATCATGAGATCTGATATGTCAAAGGCAGCTCTAACCAAGTTGTGGACGCTCTTAGTTGGATTGGTGAATTCATTGAACTTTCATTCACCCAAATTTCCACTGATCTATATCTTTTGTTGAGAGGAAAGTGTGAATCAGATTCTCATTTTGGTCACATTTGAAAGATGGTTGAGATTGGGAAAAATGAGATGGAATAGAGATTAACTCTTAGGGATCTTAGGTTTCTAAGAAAGATAAGAAGATGATGGAATAGTTCTCTATCCAAGGTGGTTTGTTATTTCGGAATGAAAAAGTTTGTGTACCAGCGGAGGATGAGATAAAAAAATGAATTCTTTATGAATGTCATGATGTACCCTCTGCAGGTCATCCAGGTATACACAAGAATTTGGACTTGGTTAGAAGAAAGTTTTATTGGCCAAAACTCAAGCCATTTATCGAGTCTTATGTGGTTAAACGTAAACCTTGTCATTTAGCCAAAGTGGAATTCTTAAAGACTGGAGAGTTGTTACATCCTTTAGATATCCCTCAAAAACAATGGAAAAATATGTCTATGGATTTTGTAGTTGGACTTCCAAAGACCCAACGTTAGAATGATTCTATTTGGATTGTAGTGGACATGTTAACTAAGTTACGTTCACTTATTCTTCGTGAGATGGAAATGTTGAGGTGTAACTTGATGGACTACAAAGGCTTCAGATTTAGCCCAGATATTTGTGGAAAGATTATTCAGGCTTTATGGATTGCCAAGTGATATTGTTAGTGATGGAGATCCTAAGTTACAGGTCACTTTTGGTCAGTTGTATTCCATAAGCTAGAAACCTCGCTTAGTTTTAGTCCTACTGATCATTTTGAATCAAATGGCCAAATGGAAAGGACTAATCAGACTTTGGAGGATATGTTGAGGACATATGTGTCTCATAGACAGTCTCAGTGGGAAGATTACATTCCTTCAACTGAGTTTTCTTACATTAGTAGAAAACATTTTGCTACAGGTTGTAGCTGCTGATGTACGATTTTCAACCTAGATCTCTGATAAACATGGAGACGAAATCTATTAAGATCTAGTAAGTTGCAGATTTTCTGAATGATATGCAAGAAATGTTGCAAGTGGCACACGTGATAGTATCCGTAGTGCTCATGATAGAGCTAAGCATTATGCCTATCTTAAGAGGTCTCCCAGAGATTTTAAAACTGATGACTGGGTATATCTTAGGATTTCAAAAGATTCTAAGACTATGCGTACGAGTAAGCATTATAAGTTGTCTACCAAATATTGTGGACCGTTTTGGATTATAAAAAAAATTGGTTCTTTAGCTTACGAACTTGATTATCAATATAAGTCGACTGCTCACCCAATGTTTCATAGAAGCTGGTTGAAATTAAGTTTACATGAAAGCGATGTAGTTGGATCTGATGAGGATCTTACCCACTTGGAGGATTTATCGCTTAGTGTACCTTTGGAACCTGAAAGAGTACTTAGAACCAGAAATAAACAATTGAGAAATCGTTCTATCTCTGAGTGCTTGATTAGGCGGAAGGGTCGGATCGAGGATGATGATTCGTGGGAAAGGGCTGAAATAATAAACAAGAACTTTCCTAGTTTCCACTTTTGAGGGCAAAAGTAGTTCAAGGGGGGAAAGAATGTTACGTCCATGTCTAGTATGTGGGATTCAGAATAATTTTTGACATGGATAGCTGATACTCCAATGTATAAGGTTGTTAGTTACACCACGTCATTCCGGACTTGGTCGGTAATGTAATTAATAATCTTACACACACACACACACACACACACACACACACACACACACACACACACACACAACACAACACAACACTCAATAGAAGGAAATTTTAACTTTGAGCTTGGAGAACACAAAATACATAAGAATTTATTCCTTATATAGTTGGGTCCAAAATTTATTACATGGGATAAGAACATTGGTCCAAACCAAACCATATCAAGTCCAAATTGGCTTGGTTTTTACATTTTTCTTGAGCAACTTTTATGGTATTTTTTTATATTGGGCTATCACATAAGTGTCTATTGTGCTGCAAGGCGCATTTGCTTCTAGAAACTACGTTATACTACTTGTGTTTGTTAGCATATTTACAATTATTGACACTTATTGTGTGAGTACATTGCATTGTTAAGCAGTGTCTAACTTACTTAATTACGTAACAAAATGTGTTAGAGACAAAACAAACATGTACAAAATTGTATGTACAAATGGGTTAACATGTGAATGATGATCATCATATCTTCCAATGGTGATGGAGTCTTGCTCCTAGAATTTTTCAACAAAAATTATCAAAAAAATTAATTTTATATTTCACCATTTATTCAAGGGTGTATTTTGCAAATGGCAGAGCAGCATAATCCTTGTGAGTAACCAAATCCATTTTCCGAAACCAACACACGTACATAGTCCTCCATTCTTCTTTGGGACTACTGTAATGGGAAATAAATGTGAAATATGTTCAATCTTTAAATGAAATTGGTATCGAGTAGTTTGGGTAAAGTTTCTTGTGTCAATTAGGCATTATGCGATTTAGACCCGTAAGGTCTACTCATCAATAGTTTAGTACCCTTGAAGGAGATGCGTCTAAGTTCAGTATAATGTCAAGAAAAATAATCATCATACTGAATTAATAACTACCTCATGTTTTTACAACTAGGAAGAGCTGCCCTCCAAGCATTTGAGTTGATGCCCTCCAATGCCTACAAAAAGCCCTCCACGGTGCCTCTGCTCCCATGCCCCTAAGATCCTTCGAAACTAGATAATAAAAATGGCTTCAACAATTCACCACCCAACCATAGCTAGATCCATGCACAAACAAGCCTATCTAGCACCCCCTTGCTTCACCACAATCACTACCATCGCAAACACAAGCATATTCAAGATCCTACCCCCATCTAAGTCCCATACCAAAGATGGTGATCCTCACAAGAGTAAGCAAGCCAAAACAATTATAAGAAAAAACTCCTCAAGGTCTTGCTTACAAGACAACACAATGGAAAACACACTATGGAGAAACCACCCAACCAAGTAGAAGCAACCAGTCAACTCTAGAAGCTTCACCCCCAAGCCAAGGAATAGGAAGCATGAAAGTAGAGTGAAACCCTGGCAATGAATCAACCACAAATGTGTGTAGTAGGGCGACTTTGGCCTCCTTATATAGAGCCTAGAACCTCTTGTACACAAAGTCATGCAAGGTCCTAACTCCCCTATACATAGATTCATCTAGAATAGAGTCTCTATGCATGGATCCTCTATTCATAGATTGCTATTGATAACTTTATACATGCCTTGCCATTTAGTGTAATCTGGGCCTCATAAGGATATCAGTTACTTTTGTGTCACGTCCAGTATGACATGGCATAACTAACAGCTTGTTTCACTGGAGTACCATGTATCCAAGACTAGGAGTATACTGAATCCTATGTACTTGTCATGGACATGACATTCTTCCTGTTATAGCCATATTCAGTTAAGGACATGGAATAGTCCTAATATGGTAGACTGGCCCTCCAGTGTTTGAGATTATTGGTCACGCCGTGATTTATTTCCATGTCAATGCCAATTTGTGAGTAATTACCTTGAGAGGACCCAGACACTCTAATTGAGACATATGGAGTATTGCATGTACGTGTGACGGATATAGGCAGGAGGACTGCATAAAGAGATGAGACCTATTTATAGTTGACGTGTGACAGATATAGGCAGGAGGACTGCATAAAGAGATGAGACCTATTTATAGTTGACCTGCATGGGGATTGCATGGATTCATACACCGAGTTCTTACTTTGGATCAAGCACTGCCTGGAGGTCACAATTAGTTGATTTTCACAAAGATGGCTGCCACGGAAAGCATAATCGCTTGCTAGAAATTTTTTTACAGTAGTAGAGAAGCTTGGTAGTTGAAGAGATCGATCAAAGAGTACTCGAGGAGGGGCAGCAGATCGTCTTCTTGTAGTATGTTGCTTTGGAGCAGTTGAATCCCAGCAATGGTGGGCGAAGGTGGCTATCAGAACAGCGATGACGGCCGTAGGAAAGAGGCCGCATCTGACCTGTGGCTGTAACGGGAGTTATCTTTTGTTTTTGCCTGTTGCCTGTTGAAGCTCAAGGGTTGGGGTCTGGGACCTCTAGCTATGCACAATTGTTTTTTGTTATGCATGTTCTTTCCTATGGTGGAACCAATTGCATGTTTGTGATTGACCCTTCCACTGGTAGCATGTCATTACATAGGTATCCGACCTTTGATTATTTTGCATGTGAAGGGAGCTTGTGAGTTGTAGATTATAAGTTAAAAGTGATTTTTTATTTTTTTTGTTGAATTTCGAACTTGGTTAAAAGTTGTAAATCTGTTACTTGTCCGATATATTTCTCAATGATATTGATCATTGGAAATGGGTCAAGTGTGAGAACAAGAGATAATATCCTATATGGATTATAGGACAGCTAGATGATCAGTGGATCTCTAGAATATCAGATAAGGCGGTTAAGAATTTTCTGGAAGGAAAAGCTGATGGTATGGGACATCAGTAATTTTGGAAAGGGAAATCTGGGACTGTAAAGATCTGATGATCAATAGTGTGTTTTAGTATCTAGTCGCGATATGGGAAAAATAAAACTGTTTGATCAAATGTGGGGTATTTTGGAAAATTTTGAGGTTTAATCTAGATCCCAATGTGGTATCTCATTATTTACAAAATTAGAGGCCCTGAAATCTATTTCTTGCTTACTTAATTAATCCTTTACTTCTTAGTTATTTCACGAATATAAGACATCGTACTAGTTTATATGATTTCTTTCTAGCATGAAGTTATTCTTCTGAAAGACTGTTATGTAATATAAACTACTACTTGTGGGAATGGACTTGGAATTCAGATAAATTCTAAGGTTAAAGTGTTTCAATTTCTTAAACCTAGAATATCTCTTTGTGCATAAATGGATTTCGATGGAATGGTAGTTTCTATCACTCAGGTTGAAAATATTTGAAGAAAAAGTCCTATTGTAATAGAGTGAATCTTTTAGTGGAAGCACTTTTTACTGATTTTTCTTGAATTTAAATATTTTTATATATCATCTTTCTAGCTAACTTTTATTGAGATTTATAATTTCTTTAAAAGGAGGGGTGAAGTGGTGGAATAAAATTCTATTTGGGAATATGTAGGTTGCATAGTTTTTTGGAAGAGAACCAACTGTGGTATAGAAATGAGATTTGGTAGGAAAGTAATTTGGGATAGATTCAAAGTAAGATACCTAATTGAAACTTTTCGAATAAGAGGATTTCTCTAGGGATTGTGTGGACAATCTGGATTTAGGACAGGTTTGAAATTTGAATCATTATCAATAAGTAGTGTAGTAAAAGATCAAAGGTTACAAATTCCATTTTGATAAGAATAGAAGTAAGTTTGATCAGAATTTAAGTGTGAAAGTTCTATATTGGGTCAATCTAATCTTAGTTTAAGTGATTTAGTGGGAGAAATTATGTAATTCGAGATAAGTGGGATTGGAAAACTGTTGAGAGTAAATGTTATTTGTCTCAGAGATTTTCCGAATATGTTGAAAATAGAAAATCTTCTGAGTTACAAGATCTCAGTGAGATATGTGAGTAACATATGTGGATTCTGGAGGAATCTACCAAATAAGATTGTGTTTATGTACTGGGTCATAGTGAGATTATTCACATATGTGCACAATTAATCTTGTATTAATCTATTGTGTATTCCTGGTTACTAGAGTTATTTGGTTCACTTAACCTAGTCGGTGAACATAGACATATGATCAAGTATTGTTTGACAGATACTTGCAGAGTTAACAAATCTTTGTGTGAAAGATTTATGGATTAACTTATGAATGATTTGGATATGGATCTAAATGTGGTGTTATGCTAGTATAATTAAGATATGCACCTAGACATTTGAGAATTCTGAATCATTGGCAATTAACTTGAGTAGTTGATTACTCCAAGATGA
Organism: Diphasiastrum complanatum; assembly: GCA_029204225.1. Taxonomy (NCBI): domain Eukaryota; kingdom Viridiplantae; phylum Streptophyta; class Lycopodiopsida; order Lycopodiales; family Lycopodiaceae; genus Diphasiastrum; species Diphasiastrum complanatum. Next base: position 21,699,464 of record CM055109.1, on the reverse strand, counting down.
AGTTAATTGGTAAAACGATCAATGTGAAGAGGATTCACTAGGAACTGATAGTTTGTTAATTATATTGCTTGTTATGAATCTAAAAATTGAAAAATCAGCTAGTTAAGGAATAGAGAGTCTACCAAAACTAGAAGAAAAGCACCAAATCTAATGAGGAAATGAGTTATTCATGTCCAAAAATCATAAAAAAAAAATCTAAAATTTGAGGTTTGGGGACCCTTGACGGTGACCATTGCCTACCAAACTTGTTCAATACAAATGGCTTATTGGAATTGAAACAATAATCACCGAAGCACATAGAATGGTTTGCACATTGCTATATGCTTCAATATAATAGGATTTGAAGAGTTAGCCATTTCATCTAGGAATTGGTTGAAGGCTCATTTGAAATCTGTAGAAGTGGTCGAACTAGCTCCTATAACAACCCTGGCTGATTCTTTGAAACAAAGGCTAATGCGTAGATTTAAAGTAGCTAAAACATGCTACCAAGCTAGAAAGAATCAGCCCATTGAATTAATCACCTAGATTACAGCTCGTGAGAATCCCCACTAAAACATGTAGGCCTTGTGCAATTCTCAAAGTCATCATAGAGACATGTGTATACAAGTAACTACATTAAGATGATGCAATATTTAATTTTCATGTAATTTATGTTGGTTGTATAGGTAACAATAGCAAACATTGTCCAACTTATCACACATTAACATCAAGTTCTTATTCTACATGTTGATTGCAAGGTGGACTCAATTCGCAGTGTACATTTGAAACTAGTACTAACAATAACTATGTGAGAGGTCAAATGGTTTTGTGACATTAAGGAGTGTGAAGTTCTTGATGTGCTAGGGAGAGTGATACAAGAAAGCTAATGCTTTTGCCAAAATAAATGGAGCGTGTTGCTAATAGTTTTGGAAAGTCTTTTGGTGGAGATTTGTTTTTCATACATAAATTATCACTTAGAATCATGGAGAAGCCAAATCATGAAGCTGCCAAGTTGCATTTGAGGGGGAATGTGAAAAATTAGTCTATTTTGACAAATGTCAACTTGAGGCCAACAAAGAGAGCATCAAAATGTTGTACCACATGTCAATGCGCAACAACCCACATGTGTGAATCTAGTGGAAGAGGCCAAGTTGGTGTCGACATCACTTCTTTATATTATTTTTCATTTATAGCATAAATAGTGGATAATGCTAAAACTAGTCAACAATCCATAGATTTTTTTGTATGGTTGAGATTTAGGGCATCAAACCCTATCTTGAAAACCCTAGTGCATCCTATTACACCTATGGTTGTACCACATTTTGTTGAAGCTATTGGAGGAAGAAGATTGGTCTCTATATTGTGTAGTAATTCATTCATTTTATTGCTTCTACGATTTTTTATCATGAACTATCTTTCATGCATCATATAAATAGCATCTCTTATTTTTTACATTATTACAGGTCCAAAATAGGTACTCTATCATACTTGAATCATTTGAAGAGCTGGAAGATCTTTGAGATGCTTTTGCATTTTGACTATGTTCCATAATCAGAGATTGTATTGCCAATTTTGGCACATTTAGATTTGTTCCTTGTGCACAAAAATTTCACCATAATTAGTTAAAGTCCATGGGTTTATATCAGTTATTATTATGAATTAGTTCCCATGCTGGTTGTGTGTGTGTGTGTGTGTGTGTGTGTGTGTGTGTGTGTGTGTTTCACAAACCTAGCATACTGAACGTTGCAAGATAGAGAGTTGGACTTGAATACATTTTGAAATCTCGTTCATGTATCAGAGGGTTAAGTCATCAACGACCAAGAAAAAGTTATATGTTGTCTGTGTAAATGCACACATATAAGTAGTAAATAATCTGTGCATAGATGAAGGGTTCGAGTAGAATGTCATGATGACTTTGAAGTGGATGACTTGTTATAGACTTCAGACAATTGTGATATGAGTTTTTTCTTAGTGAAATGAGTATTTTATCGCACTAATTCTTCCAAGAACTATTAGTTACGATTCACTCACTACTGCAAGTCTGTAGGGTGTTAATCACATTTGGAGAACTTGTGTCATCATTCAGTAAAGATAAAATAGTGAAGCGTCAAGAGCTTCAAGCTAATACCCATATTGCCCACTAAATTTATAAATAAAAAAAATTAATTAATTTTTTTTAAAAAAATATTAAAAAATGGTGCCGCCTTGGTACCGTGGATTTTTGGGCGGCACCATAATGGCGGTACCACCATTATGGTAATGGCGGTACCATAATGGTGGTACCATGGGCTTCTATGATATATATATATATATATATATATATATATATATATATATATATATATATATATATATATATATATATATATATATATATATATATATATATATATATATATATATATATATATATATATCTATTTTACCATCTTTGTGTTGGATACACAGACAAACTATCTATTACACACATAAGAATTAATGAAGATCCACATTAGTGAATGTCTATTCCATTTAGTTACTTGTATTCCATTGATGTGCCTCCTTACTAGGAGAAGCCTCGAGCATATAGAATGCATGCTAGGACATGTCATGAGAATGGGAATTAGCTTATAAGGGTGTAGTCAAGTATAACATTATCAAGGAAACTTATAAGGTTTTGCCTAGGATGAATGAATAGGACTTACAAGGACATTTGAAGTCTCAAAAGTCAGAAAAAATAGAACAAATAGATTTCCTAGAAGAAGTCCTAGGAACAAACTACTAGCTATCACATAAGAAGTTGATACTACAATGACAACAATGGCTAATGTGACACGAATAAGACCTTAGGTGGTACTTGTTCATATAGGAACTTCAAGGACATCGAAACTCACTTTAGTACTTCAAGACTTTGTCAAAAGTCAAAGACTTTATATACATATAATTAGAAAAGCATGCATATAGCAGTCATCGCAACTCAAAGTTTGGAATCATGCCAAAATATGATATGAAGAGTCCCAATCAAGAAAATTTTGCATAGTGCCCATAAAAGCAACTCAAAGTTTGGAGTCATGCCCAAATATGATATGAAGAGTCCCATTTTGCATAGTGCTCATAAAAGTACTTTGGAAGGACTATTGGATGCTACTAGAATCAATTAAAGTGATGCTTAGATAGACTTCATATTCTTTAAAAAGTTCTCAAGTTTCTAATTTTGCAAATATATTAGAGACATTTTTATGGGACAAATAAATATGCCTATAAATATCCAAAAATGTCACATTAGCAAACACTTTACATACAAATCTCACCATCTTACAAGATGTTAAGAGCTTACATAGTGGTATGTGATAACAACTGCTTGAACATAATGTCATGATTTTATTTAGGTTTGTTAAGTAGAGATGTAGCATTCTCCAACTTTTTTTCATTGATTGTGAAGTCATTTAACACATCATGAAAGGTAAAGTATCAAGAAAATCAATATCTATTCAACTATATTTTTGTTGTGACATATTTGGTATGCATTATGCAAAAAACAAATCATATAAATTTTATTCATTGAACAACAATTAATATTGACAAGACGTTGACATGATTTAACATAATTTTCAATTCTTTCATTCTTGAGCCTCAAAATTATGCATTGTTCAAGAAGGTATCAACATTGAAGCGATATAGTTGAATCATTCATTGTGACAATTATTAGCTAGAGTAATGAATATACATGTAAATTGATTTATTCAATGTTATATTACGCCTTTGAAATGTTGGTGGGCCTTTACACAATTTGTCATACCCTGATGTTATTTGAAGTAATATGCAAATGGATAAACTTGTAATGCATTCAAATTGTCCCCAATAGCAATGGCAACAATAGGAAATTAAAAAAGAAGTATAAAATGTTCCGATTTGGTCCCTTCATATAAGAATGACATGACCACTTATATTATATTGCTTCTTAAAAACAATGAAGCATCACTCAAGGAAACACAGAGAGATTTTATGTTCGCTTTAGGACAAAAGTGATCATACTACAAATTATAAATGAACGTGCAAGCCATATTGCAAAAGCAAATAAAAAGTAAAGATGGGCCAAGTCGTAGTGAGGCCCCAATTTATGTAGTTCAGTTATCTCCCTATAACTCTAAAAAGACTATTGGCGTGCAAGTATATTGTTAAATCCTAACATTTGGCAACTGAGTAAAATACAATGCAAAATAAGCCTCTAATAAAAAGGAGGATACAAAAACAACACAAGTAATAGTTTTTGCGTGGGTGAGATAATCAAAAGCAATAACTGAGGTGAACTCATCTACAAAAATTTTGTGATGCACTCAAATGAGAAAGGGTAATGAGTCTGCAAATGTTCCACATCATTAGAAGTAGGGGACGAATCTTCAAAAGTTATTGTTTCTAAGGATGCCCTGGGACACTTCCAACTTGCAAAAAGTTAAGTATAATCTCTTTTTTATATCATATTTACAATTTTAAAAGAGGTCATGAAGGGTATCTTAAAGAAGTTACAACAAGGCATCTCTTGTCCAAATAAAGGGTTACATTGTCTTCAAAGGGAGAGAACAGATAACCAATAGTCTGCAAGCTCAATACTGAATTTGCTAATGGGCATTATACTTGTAGCTTTGAATCTCCTTTTCCATACTGCAATCACAACCCACATCTACTTTGTTACATTTCCTATTACGTGCAACAATGTCGTAGGCCCATGTAGATGTAATTCGCTCTAAACTTCAATTCTATTTTGCTAGACTACAACTGCATCCACTTTGTTCCATTTCATATTATATGCAACAATGTTGTAGGCCCATGTAGAACTAATTTGCTCAAAGCTTCAAATCTCTTTCGCCAAATTGCAAATGCATCTACTCTTCTAGTAAATGTCTCACACAATTCATCATGCCTACATCATGATATATCTTTCCGTACATGAATAATTCAGGTTTGTTTCATGATTTTCAAACATCATCAAAATAGCAAATGTTTTTCCATAAGGCTTGTATGCTTCTTGTTGTCATGAAGCATCTTTATAAGTAGTAATTCCTTGTCAATAAGTTTGTAAGCATCAAGGATGACAAGGACTCTTGATATGCTTGTTGGCACAAAGTATCGTCATTAGTAGCAATTTGTTGTCAATAAGGTTGTAAGCATCAAGAAGACTCGTCAATATCAAGAAGACTCTTGACTGGATTCTACCAGCCCCTCCTAGATGGTGAATAGGGAGTGAGAATGTTCTCGTTGCCATGCCATTCACAATGCAAGTTACATTCATCATAACCCAGAATAGAAATTTGGTGAATGCCCATCTAGCAATCCACTCCAAATGCCCTTGGACTCCTACTCATTGGGGCCAAGCCTTAAGGCCGATGACCCATGTAGACACTTCGTCAACGCGCATCAAATGTCACTAGATTCCTAGTTATAGGGGCTGAAGCCTTATGGGCCATGACTGCCAGGCCAAGAGCGTGCATGCCCCCTAAACTTGGGCAGTTCCATTTGATTCTCCAACGTGATATACGATGGATGCGTTTTCTTTTACGTGAGCACGGGTCCACCCGCTGCGGAGGTCACCCGTCCACGTAAAGGCACCTGGCAGTAAGCATTTGGCCTGGTCGCATTCCTCCAGGAAAGCAAACAAGAAAGAAAGCAGGCACAGCGGGGTGAAGGGGGAGGGAGAAGAAGGGGATGGTAGGATATTTAGAAGAAGCTTAGATCGGCAGAGAAACAGGCATTGAGACGTTGGATCATTGGGCACTCGCTTCTGCTTCGTGATGAAGCCTGAGCTTGATTGAAAGGAAGAGATAATGCTTCTCACATCTTGGCAGATTATAATCACGAGGCTGAATTGAAATAGAGAACAGATTGATTCTTGGATGATCCAAGAGTGTCATTTGTCGGAGTGAAGGTGCATTAGGATTCAAAACCTACGGCAGTCAGATTGTAGACATCAAATTGGTGGACAACAGAATCTTTTTCTCATTGGCTTTGCAACTGAATTGCTATTATAGGAACTGCAGCATAGGCATAAATCATGAATGGAATCAAGGTGAACATCCGAGGAGGTGAAGAACAGGAGCAAGATGTGAACATTCAGATCAATATTCCTCGTCTTCTTCCGAACGTTTGAACGGAAAAGGGAGCCATAAGGCAGCGTGGCATAATCACAAAAATTTAAGAGGGGAATATGATTACCAGACAATGTATTCTTGGTGTTGGCACGCGTTCGCAACGATCTTCCTAGCACGCTAACGAAATTCTTTTACAAATTATTGATTCTTGAAATGTAGGTGAATTTCATATTTCGAAGTAATGGGGTGCGCTTCATCGAAGCAGATTGCAGCTCAGGTCGCATTAGAAAGCCCCAGAGACAACGTTGATTTCGTGAAGCAATTGAGTTGGTCAAATGCATTAACAAAAGTAGATACCATTGATATTCTTAAAGAATTTCGAGAGCAAGAGCAGGAGAAGGAGAAGGAGAAAGAGCAGAAAGAGGAGGAGAAAGACCAGAAAGAGGACAAAGAGAAGGAGAAAGAGAAAGAGAAAGAGGAGGAGACAGAGAAGCAGAAGGATGAGCAAGAACAACAGCCAAATATCAAAATTACGGAGCATGCTAATGCTGTTGACTCAAAAATTCGGGAAGAGACTGAAAAAGGAAGAACAGCGAGTCCTCCTGTGCAGGATGAAGCGAAAGCTAGATTGAGCAATCCTGTAAAGCATCTAGAGGGTGAACAGGTAGCAGCAGGATGGCCCTCTTGGCTGTCTGCTGTTGCAGGTGAGGCTATCAAAGGTTGGATTCCACGCCGAGCAGACTCATTTGAGAAACTGCACAAAGTAATTTTCTCACACTAATAAGTATTTTAATAGTTCAGCTCATATATTAGACACTGGTAACTATTTTAATAATTCAGCTCATATATTTGTTGCATTGCATGCATTTCGGTCAACTTGACATGGTATTAACATTCTGTGTCAGCTTGTGAATGAATGTTTGAGTTTGCAGGTTCTCACGATAACAAAATGGAACCTTCTCAGTACCTAAATGGATTTTTATCTCAGGCTGAAGTTTTAAAAGAAATCTAAAGGAATGTTTTTGAATGATTGTGCAGATTGGACAGGGCACTTACAGCAACGTGTACAAAGCTCGGGATCTTGAGACCGGGACAATAGTTGCTTTGAAAAAGGTGAGGTTTGACAATTTCGAGCCAGAGAGCGTTCGATTTATGGCTCGTGAAATCCAAATTCTACGACGTCTGGATCATCCCAACATCGTTAAGTTGGAAGGAATAGTTACTTCCCGGATGTCTTGCAGTTTATATCTCATATTCGAATACATGGAACATGATTTGGCTGGGCTCGCTGCATGCCCTGGCATCACGTTTACTGAGGCTCAGGTCTGTCCTGTGTCTGACTATGCACAAACAAAAATCAGGTAGAAAGACATTAAACAATTGTCTTTTCCTCTCAGAATGAATTTGCATGCAGAAATGTTTTGTGGGGTAATAGTCCATCTTTCTTCCATTATTCCGTGTAAAGTAGAGAGAGCGTCATATCAAAATTTGCATAAATCTACTGTGAATGTGAAGCTTGTGAGTTATGCATTGTTGCTGAATTCAGTTATGCATCACCTTTCATCAATTTCTCATGGAGCAGAACCCATGATGAGGCCTTTCTGCTTTCAAACAACAGAAGAGCATCTTCTGATTCTTCTCCTTCTACAATTATTTTTCCATTGTGTCTATACATTGAATATTTATGCTTTTTCAGAATAACAAAAATTTGATGTGTAGTATATGTGGTGTTGCATGCTTTGTGGGGTTTATGAGTGTGTTTGCCATCAGTTTATGGTGATACCTTGAAAAGTACGAAAATAAAGCCTGGGAACACCGAATGAATATCTTCTTTTTTGTGAGCCCCTAAAACAATACAAGCACAGGGGTTAGCTCTTATGTGAAAAATGCGAAGTGAATTTTTTTCTTTGGGAAATCTTTCATTTATTCAGACTCATGTCACCAGTTGCATGAGCATCAGATCCACTATGTGGACATAAAGGGCTGCACTAATTAGAAGGTTAAATACCAGTCTGAAAACATAATATAGAGGGCCATACAATAGGTTGGACTTGCTCATCTTGCCAACCTTGATTTCTTAGCCATTTCATAAAAATTATTCAGATACTCAAAAGCCATGTACACTGTTTGTGCTGAGACAGTCCCTTAAATTGAATGAGAAATTGTTGGCAAACTAGCTAGATTCTGTTTGTAAACTTTTATTCAGACTGTTGCGAATGAAAATTCCACACTTGAGTGAGTGCTCAAACATGAAAAGGTTTGCACACAGGTAAATTATGAACAGTTAATTGGCCTGTGTGTTTTAAGCATGAAAACTGTACTATTGAGCAAGCTACTGAGCCGCAGTTTTTTCTCTGGACAGGTAAAATGCTACTTACAGCAGCTTCTTCGAGGACTTGATCATTGTCATAGTCAAAATGTTTTACACCGAGATGTCAAGGGTTCAAACCTGCTACTAGATAATGGGGGTAATTTAAAGATTGCTGATTTTGGCTTGGCAACTATCTGTCATGCAGCGCAGAAACAGGCGATGACCAGCAGAGTTGTTACTCTCTGGTATCGTCCTCCTGAGCTACTTTTAGGTGCTACAGATTATGGCACTGCAATAGATCTTTGGAGTACAGGCTGCATTCTCGCAGAATTGTTTGCAGGAAGGCCTATAATGCCAGGAAGGACGGAGGTTTGGACCCCATAATTACTCACGTTTTGGGTTTTCCACTTTCATACTTATTTACAAAAAACAGTCAATAAGATGCTTTGAAAATATTTTGCAGGTGGAGCAGTTGCATAAAATTTTCAGGTTATGCGGGTCTCCATCAGAAGAATATTGGAAGAGATCAAAATTGCCAGATGCAACGATATTCAAGCCACATCAACCTTATAAGCGGCGCCTTTCTGATACATTTAAAAACTTCCCAGCTTCATCTGTGCATCTTCTCGAGAAACTTCTTGCAATAGAACCTGCTGAAAGGGGAACCGCAGCTGAGGCCCTACAGAGTGAGGTGTTACTTTCACTTTTCTTTTTCAGAGCTGACTTAAGGTTGTGCATGATGTCATTAAAGACGATAAAAAACTGGAAAATTTATCGTAACTTTGGTTGAACATACTCTTGCACAAAACATGGAACATGCTTTGATATTGGTATGAACCTCACAACAATTTTGGAAACAGACAGTTCTAAACCCTCAAACAGTCAATAAAGTTGCAAAGAGAAAAAATCAACTAGTTACAAGTTAGTGAATAAGTTCTCAGAAAAGCATACTGAGTTATTAGAATGAATCTCTGTAGCATCGTTGCCATACGCGTTCCGGAACACATCCCGGAACACGTTCCAGGATTTTTTCCCGGAACTAAAAAATCTATTTACTATAGCCTACAGATCCCTGATAATGTGTAGGTATTGCTGATTAACTGAGTCCTGACAAATTGATTCACTGATTCACTAATTTAGGGGGTCTGTGCTCATCACACTGTCATGATCGTGTTATGTGGAGGCCTTTTGGCAAAATGTCAGAGAGCTGTGGATATCTAGACCCAGAATGCCCTATGCATGATGCACTAATTAGGACCATTTGGTTTAGCCTGGCTTTGAGAATAGGATATGTAGATCAAATATCAGGAGCATCAGTCAAGCAATGTGATTCCATACATGCACACATTGATATGCTACGAATGAACACATACCTGTTGTTTGTAAATAACCGTAGACGAATCTTTTTTAAGAATACAACCATTGGGCGTTCCGGAACGCTTGCACGAAGTTGCTTGCCCTAGATGTAAACGTAAAGCATTATGGGTTTGACTTATATTTCAATGTTCATCAACATTGAAATAATTATCCTACCATTGCACCCAACCTTCAACTACTTCCAGTTTATGGTCCTCACGCTCTCCTATAAAAGCGTTCGGATAATACGGCAGTTGATTTGTAGATAGTCTTGATTCTTATGAAACAAATGCAATCCACAATCTCTTGGATTAGAAATGAGCACACAAGAGTACGGGTTGTGGCAAGACCACCCAACCAACTGTCTAACGAATGGCTACACACCCCCCCAAGCCGGTCTCTATCCTAGATACTAGGTAGCTGAAGCATAGAAGCTTTGATCTATCATCGATCCACACAATATGCCGAAAGTAGTAAGATGAGGGTATAGATTTATTCTCCCAAACCCTAGCCTCCATAAGACATCCAAATTCTCCTTTCAAGATCATCCCTTTCCATGCATAGCTATAGTACCCAATATAGACATCATCTGCCACCACTCTTGCATGAGACAGTGCCTTAATCAAATAGGGACATAGGACCTACTTCGGGTTAAGGGCTACCTTAAGATATAGACCAAGCTTAATACCAACATGTTTAAGGACATAAGAGCTCGGTTGTCCCCTTTCTTTGTCACAAGCGCGCTCTCCTTCTTCATGAATTTGTCACTTCCCCTTATTCCTTGTGCTTTTACCTTGCCATCCAAAAGTGACTTCACCAAAAATCTATCATAATAAAACTCAACTATGTTCCCATGATCGGTCATACATCCAATACTTAACAAATTCTTAGCTGAGTTTGGAATGCACAAAGCATTTTATATAAAGCATTGATCTCAGATGGGAATATCATGTTTGCCACTAACCTCATGAGTGCTTTTATCTCCTAGCAACACTTTGCCTTTGCCTTCATGCTTCTTAAGGTTGGAAAACCACTCCAAATAAGAGATCATGTGTGATGTCTTGTTGTCAACTTACCAAAACGGATCATTTTCTCAACTTTTAGCCTCAACACAAAGGGCTTGCTTATCTTCATTATCACTACAAACAATGTATCATGAACATTGGGCAGCCTCATCGAAAGATTAAATCTTCTCTCTAGCTCTCAATCCAAGAGAAGCTTGCTTGATTCAAATTCAGCCTCAACATGACCTATTTTGGCAATACAAGATTGGTTGCTGGGTTTTACCTTATGAATAGCCTCCTTTGCTATCCCTTTCTTTTTTTTCTAACAATTTTCTTTTTTATGGTCGTCTTTGCCATAGAAGGTACAAGAGATCTTTGCCTTTGTTATCCCCTTGGACTAAGTTAGTAAGTCGGCTTTGATTTGCCTTTCCAATCAGGTTGAGGAAAAGAAGAGTGCCTCTTCACTTGCCATGTTGCCCCTTTTTGGATTATAGGACTCCTTCAAAGCTTCCTCCTCATAACTAGGTATGGTAGCAAATCATAAGGGAGGTGGCTACAACAATATGGAAAGATTTGGGGAGCCCGTTGAGTACTAGGCTCACCACATCCTCTTGTTTTGTGTCCTTCCCAACTTCTTTGAGTTGGTCCTGCATTTCGTTTATCCTAGTAAGATAAGGCATAACACTCTCCTTTCCCAACAGTTTACCATTCGATGAACGTTGCTGGAGTAAGAAAATCCTCGAAGTAGAGGGCCTATGAAATAGATTCTTCAAAATGGTCCAAGCCTGGCTCCATTGACAAGTGAAATCAATCTATTTACGATTGACATATTGATTGTGCATAAAGCCCTAATCATGAGTTAGCTGTCCACCTTGTGAAATTATAAGTTTTTGTTCATGTCCTATGACAATATCCCAAACTTTAGCCAATGTTTTAAATGTTTTGCATTTTGAGCTTCCAAACTTGATGCTTAATACCATCCACTTTTTGGTTCTCATGCAATAACATAGACTTACCATTATCAACCATGAAGAAAGCTAGATTGATTGCTGAAAACTGAACTAAAAAAACACTCAAATAGCAAAGTTTCCAACCTAGAAAACACTAAAGAACATTCAAATTGCTGTCCCTCTTAGCTAGCACCAAAAATCAGCCTGTAAAACAACGTCCGAACTCCAAAAAATCCTTCTCTTTTGTATTGAGAAGATAGTAACACCTCCTTGAAGATCCAAAAATCAACATAATCGGATAAGTATGAATGGACATATATCCAAAAAGAGGTTCAACGCTGATTGCTCTCCCCAGAATCACCAAGATGTTAATCTCTCAAATTATGCAATTTTTTAGATCTAAAAGCTCCCATAGAATTCCTACATATGGGCTTGGAGCATGACCTGCTCTAATACCACATTAGAAAGCGATAACCTATACTTAGACTAATAGCATTCAAATATAAAGAAAGAGAAAGTCCAAGAGAGGAGACAATTGCAATAGCTGAATGAATCAACAAGCAATAGCTGATGGTACATGAATGAATTCCCATTACCAATCAGGAATGACTATCATATGTAGTTATACAATTATTCTTCATTTCATGGATAATCAACCACCAACCACCACAAGTCATGCGAACTTGCAAAGCCAAACAACTTGGAATCGGAACACCAACACTTACTGAGACTCGAGTGTCATATCAAACTAAACTGCTCTGAAGGATATTGAAGAGTGCAGGGCTAAGGCCCCATGTAGAAACTCATAGAGCCAGTGGAGCCTCGTGTAAAAACGTGCAGCACCTAGTAGGCCCAATCTTATCCCATGTTGTAGAGAGAGAATAAAAAGGACCCAACTACCCTTGAAAGGTGAGAAGATTGGCATTAATAAAAATTTAACCTAGCACTTTGCCACATACTATGCCAAAGAGTTCTAAATTCTATCCATCCCAACCCACTAAAATCGCTCGAGCTCATTGTTGATAGCACGATCTTAGTTCCTCGCTCTGATACCACTATGAGGACTCCCAAGAATGACCTGGATAATCAACAACTGACAAGAGTTAGGCATAGGACAATCGAACCCAACTAGCTCAGATGTAGAAATAGTCAACACACTCATGCCCAAGCTATAAAATCACAATACCATCTAACGTCAGGCTCCTAGCTATGGCATCCCATAACCACTTGTGAGAGTAAGCCTGACTATAAGTACACCAAGTCCAGTAGCCTAACAACAAGTATCCACAATACATCAGCAATTATTAAATGAATAGAACGAGAGGGGTCTGGACCTTATACGAATCAGTTCCACACCCCTACCACTGGTATTTCAAGTGATTCCCATCTTTATGCCTAAATTTGGACTGCCACCTCCCTAAAGGTAGCCTCCAGGACAATAAATAGTCATTACAGCTAATTTTATCGGCTACTACCAAATATAGAACGTACCCATGGTCAAGGCCTGGTCAACTAGGTTTAACCAAGGACATAACAACCTCTGTAACCACCTGTAACCTAGTTGAATCCACATGTAGAAGTATTACATGTATAGATGTAGGAGTTAAATCCCGAGCAATTGTTTAAATCAAGTAATCTAGATGTCTCTGTTTCTGCTCTACACAAACAGCTCTAGACCTTATTGAACTCTCACCTACAAATCTTTGTATCATCTCAGCTGAAAGTATATGTATCACAACTACAAGCCTCTATATCTCAATTGTATATCTCTATTTATGATCTATCAACATATTTCTACATAGTATGGAGATACATGGCGTATCTAGAGATACTTGTTATAGCTTACGAAGGACTCATCCATCACAAATTAACCCTTATGCAGGATGCCCCTGTGTGCCTCCAGATTTCATCATGCAAGCATGAGGCAATATGATTAATAAAGAACATGTCACATCATGGTAAGTAACGCAACTAAGATGCACAGAAACACATAACACAACTATATTGTCAAAACAAGTACATGCTTAAAGCTCATTTTGCAAATTGCCTCTACAACTTCAAGAGTTTCATCTATGAGTTCTTTGAGGAAAGTCGAAAATCTGCAAATCATCACGACTGGTCTTGCTAAAATGCTTGGATGCTGGCATTAGAATAAACTGCCTTTGAGCTCTACAATAGGGATATTTATATCTAAAAGTTGCCAAAGCTCTAGGGTCTAGACTAGCATCCTTCTTGAGGATTCTGAGGTTGATCCGAACATTCTACTGACTTCAAAAGTTCCATGTTGTTGCACTCCAATGTCTAGACTCTAGAGTTCAAAACATACTAAAGGTTGGATGAAAATGTTTCTTAGCAATTTGGTTTTTCTTTTGGAACCTTGGTTCTTCTTCATAGCTCTACTTACAGCTAACAGTATGCAATGTTCTTATAATTATTGCCTATTGACAAGTTCGTCTTTAATAGTTTTTTTTAGCTATTACTATTGCTTTTAACTGAAATTGTTCTATGGCTGTAGTTTTTCACTACCAAGCCACTGGCATGTGATCCTTCAAGTCTTCGTCAATATCCTCCAAGCAAGGAGTTTGATGCAAAACTAAGAGCTGAAGGAGCTCGAAGGTAGGCCTGGAACTCACAACTTTAAGTTTGAACTATGAGGATACCAGATAGGTATATGTTACCTAACATCATTCTAACCAGGCATCTGAACATTCAAAGGCTTCTCTACATTTATGATCTCCAGTCTACGGTATTCAGGATTCACATAATAGCCTGTTGTATGGCACATGAGAACCCACATTTTTATTGGATAAAGTGTCTGCAAGCAGCTTTCGGAATATTACCTCAGTTATTCTACATTTCTGACCAGAGCTTGCTAGTTGGCCCACTTATAACTTATCTCAATGCTGACCTCTAGTCAAGCTATTCCTGGGATTATTATTGTTCGGTTCATTACTTGATGATAGCTGCCTGTTCTGTTTGTTACTTCGTGGGGTTATGGACGTATATCAGTAACTGTGCATCCACTATCTTCAGCTGAACTGACATGACAATATATGGAAAATCTGGATTGTTCTCTATTTGCTGGCAAAGTTTTAAATAAAAGCTTGATGGAATATACAAAAAAAAATTCTATTGAGGTAGGCTTAGGTTTAGGAAGAAGGTAAATGTGGCAGTTCTTCTGTACTTTTATTGAGCCCATGCCTGTATCTTTAACATCGGGAACGTTATTGTCCTGCTAAGTCTCAGACAGAAAGCTGCTGTTGGAAATTTAGAAGCCGGTCGGCGTCAGGGCACAAAAGATGTCAGTAGTAAGGGACTTTCTGCACTGGATTCAAATACAGAACTGCCAGCAACATTCCAGGTAGATGATTCTCTACAAATACCCAGGGCACTAGCATGACAGAGAAGATGCGAGAGAACTGCCTAAAATATAGGATACTATAAATAACACTCTCTTGAATCCTATAGTTCGTTTTTTATTTGTTCAATCTCATTGTTATACTGTTCAATGACTTCTGTGTGTGTTTATGAACAATCATACCAGCAGCGTATACAGTCTCAACTCGGTAAGAATAAAGCCGAGAGACTTCTCGCTCCTGATGAGGATACAGCCATCGAAATTCCTTCAAAAAGCTATAAAGCAGGTTACTCAGTCCACAAGAGCCGTGGTAAATCGACAGGGTCTGGGAAGGGTCAACCTGTTTTTCCAGATGCATCATCTCGTTCTGAGCCTGTGGCTGGACCAGGCTGGAAAAGGCAGAAAGAAGATGAGATACGTCCGATACCATCCAGATCGATTGCTCGTGCTACTAAAGTTGTTAGTACTTTGGAAGGAAATCCTGTACGAAGATTTGGGGCTGAAGCAAGTTATCTTGCATCTAGACAGATAGTGAGTGGCATAAGCTACAGAGAAAAGGAGGAACTTAAACACCTAACTCAGGAGGGTAAAAAAGAGGCTTCTGGGGGATCGACGACTAAAAAGTATCGATCCGAGTCCTTTTTGAAGTCCGCTCCACAATGGCCAGAAGCATTTTCCAAGCAAGACAAAGCATTGAAGTCATTAAAAGTTGCAGATATTTATCGTCATATGGAGTCTCAGAAAGATGGAGGCATGAGGGGGGGTCGAGCATCTTTTCAAGAAGCACATGTACTTAGTTATGCTTTACGAGTTTCGTGCTTTGCAGATTCGTAACTTTTTATCACCTCTAGAAAATATTTGACATATCTTTCCATGAAACAATAAAGACTTGTGACTTACGTAGAAAATATTTGACTTCTTCTTGTAAAACAACGGAGAGCGATGACTTACATGAAAGATGAACCCTGTGAAAGACTAACATGTAATTTCTACTAACATTACACACATGACTATAATGAAATTTTGTGATTTACGTAGAAATTATCTCCCATATTCCAATAAAATAATGAGGATCTGTGACTTAAACAGAAAATATTTGACATCTTTTTATATAACAATGACCATTTATGACTTCAATATAAAATATCTGACATTTTCCTCTGATACCAACCAATGAACATTTGTGAGTTACATCGAGAATGTATGACATCTTCCCCGCGAAACAATGAAATGATTGCAGCTCTAACTGGCTTGCTCGGTACTGCTTAATTTAATAAGCTACATTACGGAACGAAATCGTCTGTCTCTCCTGGTGATTGCTATTAATCTTTGTACTTGCTGTGTCACTTTCTACTCACTTTTTCAATGAATAGCACCATTATGTTTTATGCCTACACGGAAAATGTTTGAAATCTTCCTGCAGTATTTTACAATGAGGTTCGTGACTTACATAAACTCGTTTCTGTGCGTGACGGACTTGTTTGCAGGGGTTTCAAAGGCAAGCGGGGAGCATTTATCATTCCGATCCACGTCTTCTTGCAGGTACTGGAGCCGCTGTGGATGCCGACGAGCTTTCTGATGAACGTGCACGTAAGACACAAAGAGCTGCAAGACGAGCATTAAGAGAAAGAAGTCAATTATCGAGCGCTCCTTCTTCTGCTTATTACTCTCTCGTCGATCGATCTCATCCAACGAAAACCTGGCATCGAGCTGCCGATACAGTTGTCAAAAGCCTGGCAGCTGAAAGCTCTCAAGACAGACGATGACCTTCATTCTTATCAATTTGAAGGGCTGCAAACTTCCATTTAAGGATGCAGAAACCAAGCAAATTTTTCTGGTATGTCAACACTTCCACGATCCTCCTTGCCACATGTAGATTTTGTTGGAAGCACCACGGTTGCGCAACCATCAAAGAAGTATAGATAGTCTTTTATCTTGGCTTGTATTCATATTGCAATTGGTTATTGTACATCTGGGATGCCCCCACACTCATTGGTGTGAAAAGGACCTACCTCTAATTCTTATCGTAAATGGACCTTTGGACCAGGTATTTACTCACATGTGGAGGCCCTTGGCCGCCGAGTACTAGTGTAGACGTGGGTAGGGAACCAAACTTGGGTGGCCAATCCCAGCTCAAGCAAGGTATACATCATCACACCATGCATGGACTAGTTATCACTTGTTGGGCGAGTTTTTACAATCAAAGTTTTGTTGAGATTTATGACGAGTGTCTTTTTTAATCTACTGGGGCAAAAAATCTGGAAAGCAAAAAGCCTTCATGGAGTTCATTATTTTTCTACAGTCATATTGTCCAACGCACGCAATTGAGTTATATGTAATTCTCTTTTCTACTTTAGTGTGATTAATGATAGGTTTTTAACATTCTCGTTTGTTGGAAAGGAGTTTCATTTGTTGGACTCAACAAGTACTTGACATCTTTTAGAATATTCTCTATTTTTATTCTCAAATTGAGCTTCTTATTTTTTTAGAGAATATCAAAATCACTTAAAATCAAGTGGAGAAATCAACACTTTTAACACTCATTTGTAGCCCAATTTCATGTTCATGGAGGTGATTAACATTTTTAAGATTAAATACGATGTTTGCAGAATGCAAAATTCTTGGAGAAGGTAAATAATATCTTGAAAACAACATAGCAATCCTTTTAACTTGTAAAAATCTACATAAATATGCATAAGAACGAAATTGCAAATCTTCATAAACTCTCTTAACTCTGTTACAAAGCACACGACCTACTCTCAACTCAAACTCTAATCTTTCATCAAGTTGCATTCTAAAGCGCCCCTATGAAGTTGAAGTCCAACCTTCTGCACTATAATGGAAAAGCCTTCATGAAACCTTCATATCTATTGCAAAGCCATTGATGTTCAAGGTTATGGTCAAGAAGACAATCCAAGATGTTATGATTCAAAAAATGGCATGGCAAACCTTCATAGATGATTTTTCACCATCAACATAAGGTCACAAACTTATATGTTTGCATCTTCTATATATAAATTGTCAATTCAAGTCTAATTTTGTCTAGAAAATCTCCCATGTGGACTTGTCCACTTTGTAAAAAGTCATAAATTGAGGTAGTGCATTGGATGTATAGGAGATTTCTTTAGCTAGTCAGTTATTGTGTGTTGACCTAGGGATAGATCAGGCCTACTTGGAGGTAGGTGGCATGGATTGTTGTATTACAAGAGATGTGATACAGATCTTGATGGGATGGAACACATTATGGGATGGTGTGGATTCGGTATGCCTATGGTTGTGAGCCAACAGGGATTGAGGTGGTTGCTCAAGGAGTAATGACATGCTTGGATGAGTAATCAAGTGAGCTGCATGGTTATATGCATAGTTTGGTGATCTCCAGTTTGGCGTCGCGTGTGTTGTTTGTTATCCATCATTCTCTGGTAAGTAGGATGCAGCTTGTTTGGTTAGATCCAGTTGGAGTCTAGTTGCACTACAGATGGATAGATTCTTGATGAGCTATTAGCAGGTAAGATACTTGGTGATCAGATGGTACAAGGTACAAAGTTTTGGTGGAGCTATCCTCCTTGATATGGTATGGATCGTGGGTGAGTTGATCATCACGACAATTGATCTAGTTTGCATTTGCTTTGGTTTGGATGACATGATAGATGCTTTGTTGAGACAAGTTTCTTGCGAAGAAGCCTATGTACTAGTCAAATCAGAGCTGGCAATGTCAAGCACGAAAAGTTGAATTTGCATGGGATGTAGGATTGGCAAATTGTCATCAATATCTCTAGAAGATGGGTAAGCTACTCAGGTATAACCAATGGTGAGGTTTGTGTACATTCATTCATTGAGTCCTTGGTAGACTCTTGTGCTTGGAGCATGAGGAATGGACGAGAATCAACTTTCAAGATTGGCTAGACAAGATGTTAGGGCAAAGCACGGCTTAGAGCAGTGCTTTGTTTGGGAGATACATCAAGGATGAGGCTTGGAGTTGGTCCCCTTCTTGGTATGGGCCATCCAACAAGCCAGCTTCCCATTAAAAGGAGCTCAAGAGAAGGCTCCTCAAGTTAACAAGAGCCTTTTCTTGAGCTAGTCTCTACATTAGTAGAATTTGAAAATTCTATTGACGTTTTTTCTTACCTTTAAGGTCTGGAAATTGATCTTCACAAAAGATGACATCTTTGCTCATTAAAATCTTTCCTGTAATAAAGTTATAAAGCTTATAAGTTTTACCAATAGTTGAATGACCAACAAAGGCCATTTTGATGCTAAAATTATCTAGCTTCTTTCTAACTCATTTGGAATTTGAGCATAAGCTATGCATGTACAAGACTTTCGAAAAATGGTTTTTGTCTGGTACAAACTTGAGTGGGAGTCAAATTGTTCAAATTATTGGTAGTGCATCTATTATGAACACAGTCATCATGGCAACAACTTTTTTTCAGCACGCGCAAGCATGGCTTTGGCACATTCTAACAAAATTCTATTTTTCCTTTGTGAAGAATTGCCAAAAATTGGCAAATCTAGCTTGATCAAAAACCATGTAGAATAGTGTAAATCGTGTACACAAGTGGGTCCCACACATGTGAGGCCATGATGGTACATGGGAAACCCATCCTAATGTAGGTTAGGTCAAGTCAAGAGAGTTGGTCATGTCTATTTGGTGGTCATCCCTACTTTATAGGACCTACACCTAAGTTTAAGGTGAAAATTTGACCAACTAGCTACCTACCAAGCATAACTCTAGGAAATAGACTAGGGTTTCATTTTAGGTCAAGGAGAGTGAGTTAACTTCCTTATTACATGCTGGAAATCCACCTAACTTCAAGAAGGAAGTCGAATTTGCTATATATTCCCTCTCTCCATAGTGAGAAGATAGAAAATTTTTGGAGCTCATTGGCAATCTCAAGCTAGTTCACTATGTACATTGAGTTTTTGTGATCCAAATGAAACCAAATCAATTTCTACTTGTTTCTCAGGTTGAAGGCCGTACTAAAGCCTGTAGTACACACGTGTGGGCTCGGATTTCAATGTTTATCAATGCTTTTGATTGTTAATGCTTGTTGTTTGTCAAATTGCCAATCTAGATCAACTTTTTTGTGTCTAGTTTTTTGATAGATTGTTAAGCAAGCATCCAATCACTCTTGTGGATCTTTTGTAGATCCATTTATGGTCCTAAAGTACAGTACTTTCACATGGTATCAGAGCCAAGTACAAGAGCGTAAGCCATTGATCTAATGCAAATCCATTTTTAGCAAGTTTCGGTGCTAAAAACTAGTATTGAGAGGGCAAGCTAGAATCTTGATTTTGGTGAGGAGATTTGATCCCAAACTTGGTAGGGGTCCAAATCCGTACTGTCCACATGTGTGGGCACCTCTGAACCTGCATTTAATGCATGGTATTCATTTGATCCAAAAAAATTCAATTTGTGAGCTGTTGGTGTAATTTTTGGTGGAGATCCTAGGATATCTACCAAGATCATTTGCCAATGATTAGATTTGAATTTGTTTCATGGAATCTAATTAATCTAGGCTGAGTTCAAGTCCTATTAAGGTTAAAAACAGGTCTTGAAAGTACACCAAAAAGGAAGAAAGAGATTAAGTCATTTTTTTGTCCAAAAATAGCCAAAATTGGCAAGATTTGATTGTAAGTAGATTTCACATCATCTTATCTTCATTCCAACTTTGTGAGGGAGTGCTAGAACTGAGATTATAAGTCCATTTGTTGGATTAGAAATCTAATTTGAGTGAAAAACTACAAGAGAGAGACCTTAGTGAGTTTCTAGAGACAATCAAATCCATTTCTTGGCAAGATTTGTTTGAAAGTAGTTTTTATTTCATCTTATCTTCATTCCAGCTTTGTGAGGGAGTGATAGAACTGTGATTATAAGTTCATTTGTTGGATTAGAAATCAAATTTGAGTGAAACACTGCAAGTGTGAGACCTTTGTGAGTTTTAAGTCAATCAAATCTATCTCTTGTTTGTAGAAGTCACTAGTAAGATGGGATCTGCTGGAGCATACCTTCTAGAAGCTAGTGAGAGGTTGAATTCTACATATTATGCTATTTGGAAGGTTAGAATGGAGTCACTCTTAGTGCTCCAAGACCTTTATGAGTTCTTGATTGAAGATGAAGATGAACCTCTAGGTGCACATGAGTTAGCTAGATACAAGAAGAGATCTAGGCTTGCACTTCATTGTGTGAAGATGAAAGTGAGCAATGATTTGTTGAGAGAAGTATCAGCTTGTACTAATGCTAAAGAGGCTTGGGAGTCTTTAAAATCAATCTATGAGTCTAGCAACACTTCTAGAGTTCTTATGCTTAGAAATCAAATTTTGCAAAGCATGAGAAGAAGTGCGGAGAGTGCACAAGATTATGTACTCAGAATCAAGTCTCTAAAAAGGAAGTTGGCTTCCATTGGAGAGAAGATTCATGATGGAGAGCTTGTACGAATTGTCCTTAATGGTCTAGGAGATGACTTTGCAAATTTGGTCCAAAGTTTTGTCATCCAAGACACTTTGCCAACTATAGAAAAACTTCATAGTGTATTAGTGGCTGAAGAGTGTAGGATGCTCCATGCAAAATCTAGGATGAGTTCCTTGTCATTGCAAGATGGTGATGAGAAAGCCAATTTCTCATTCAAGGGCAAAAAGAAGACCAATGGAAAGAAGAAGCATCCAAAGGAGGCCAAAGAAGAGGATGATGCATCAAGCTCAAAGGACAAGTCAAAGCAAAAATGCTTCTTTTGTGGAAGGAAGGGGCATTATGCATCTGAATGCTACAAGAGGCTAAGAGCACAAGTGGAAGAGGACAAACAAGGAAACCTTGCAAAGGAGGAGGAGGATGAAGTAGATGTATTCTTGATGGCATCTACATCCTCACCAACAAGCAATAGCAATTCAAGAGACAATTGGTGGATCGACAATGGGGCTAGCTCTCACATGTCTTGTGAAAAGGACTTTTTCTCAACCTTACACTCTTTCAATGCTGCTAAAAAGTTTGTCTTTACTGCAAATGATGAAGAGTGTAGGATAGATGGTGTTGGCACCATCTCTTTGTGTCTAGAATCCTCAAAATGCATGGATCTAGAAAATGTCCTTTATGTACCATCAATCACCAAGAATATGCTTAGTGTTGGTTTACTCTTAGAAAGTGGTTTGGATGTCCACTTTAAGCATGGTGTTTGTTTCATCTTGAAGAATGATGTTTGCATTGCAAAGGGATTTAAGCATGGAAGATTGTTTAAGTTGGAAGCTAGTGTTGCTTTTGAAAGAATGAGCTTGGCAAATGAGGAGATCACTCAAAAGGAGATCTTGGCAAAGTGTGATCTTGCTTGCATTGAGGAGGAGCATCAAAAGGAGGAAGATATTGAGGATCAGCCTCAAAGCATGAGAGTTCCAAGGGAGTCCTCAATGACAATGGCCGAGTCATCAAATTGCATGCAAATTGTCCATTCAAGTGTGCATCTTGCAAGGGTGGTGAGCATTGGAGAGTCTACTATCTTTGAATACTTTTTGGAAAGTATTAGTTGACATGAGGTGACTTGTTTCTTACCTTTAAGATCCATGGTGTTTATTACTTTGTATGACAAGACAATGAAATGGGATGCTTTGAATCTACATTTGTTGTTGATAAAGCAATTTCATTGGATAACTATTTTTGTAATAGTTTGAATAGAGTCATAAAAGATGAAACATCATTTGCTTTGAAAATCTTTGTGTCCACATGCTTTGTGCATGATCATTCCAATGTAAGGACCAAAGATTATCCTATTTCAATGATAGGAATAATGGTAGTGTTTTGCTCTTCAAGTAGAGATTGTAGAATCTACCTGTTTTCAACCAAAGAATTTGTCAATGGTGGAAATGTCATCTTTCAAGAGTGGAAGATTTGTAAACTTGAAGAAGCACCTTTGGATCAACACATTATTCAATTCATTGATGTTTTGGAGTCAAGTCAAGTGGAGGATCAAGCTCAAGACCCGAGGAATCCAAGAAGAATCTTGAGTATCAAGATGGAGCCATCTAGGCTCAATCATATGGATCAAGCAAGACAAGTTGTCTTTGGCAACATTATTTATGCACTTAATATTTTCATTGATGTATCTTCAAGTGCACAAAATGACTTCGAATCCATGGCTTGGCATGATGTTTAGTTTTGAAGTGTGCTACATGTATATAGAGACATTTATGGAATATCTTGTAAGGGATCCTCTAAGAGGTGGTGAAAGATCCTTCATGGACATCATTATCTATTGGAGTCTCAAAAGTTCCTTGTTTGTAGCTGGATTTTTTAGACACTTCTAAAAGCTTTCATTGATATATCAAGAGAGTTTTAAATAGATCAAGCTAAATTTGAGGAGGAGTGTGAAGAATTGTCAAAAATTGGCAAATCTAGCTTGATCAAAAACCATGTAGAATAGTGTAAATTAAGTACACAAGTGGGTCCCACACATGTGAGGCCATGATGGTACATGGGAAACCCATCCTAATGTAGGTTAGGTCAAGTCAAGAGAGTTGGTCATGTCTATTTGGTGGTCATCCCTACTTTATAGGACCTACACCTAAGTTTAAGGTGAAAATTTGACCAACTAGCTACCTACCAAGCATAACTCTAGGAAATAGACTAGGGTTTCATTTTAGGTCAAGGAGAGTGAGTTAACTTCCTTATTACATGCTGGAAATCCACCTAACTTCAAGAAGGAAGTCGAATTTGCTATGTATTCCCTCTCTCCATAGTGAGAAGATAGAAAATTTTTGGAGCTCATTGGCAATCTCAAGCTAGTTCACTATGTACATTGAGTTTTTGTGATCCAAATGAAACCAAATCAATTTCTACTTGTTTCTCAGGTTGAAGGCCGTACTACAGCCTGTAGTACACACGTGTGGGCTCGGAATTCAATGTTTATCAATGCTTTTGATTGTTAATGCTTGTTGTTTGTCAAATTGCCAATCTAGATCAACTTTTTTGTGTCTAGTTTTTTGATAGATTGTTAAGCAAGCATCCAATCACTCTTGTGGATCTTTTGTAGATCCATTTATGGTCCTAAAGTACAGTACTTTCACATCCTTTCTACTATATGCCATTCGATTGTAAAAAAAGTTGTTGTCAATTGATGGATGATACCATTTCTCAACAATAATCTCTGAATTCATTAGAGACATATTCTCCTTCACCGTGGAATTGAAGAAGCTTTAGCTTTTTGCAAGTTTATGTCTCTTATTTTGCTTTGAACATCTTAAAGTATTCAAAAGTTTATGATTTTTGCTCTAAGAAGTAAACTGCACACCTCCTAGAATAGTCATCGATAATGTTAAAAAATATTTTGCTTTCCCTAAAGATGGAGTATGCATTGGGCTGCAAATGTCACTATCCACAATATCAAGCAAAACTTTTGGGGTATGTACATGATCAAATCTAAATGGCTTCCTAGCATATTGTCCGAAGATACAATTTTCACTTAAAGAATGATTTATATTGCTAGAGAGATCTAAATTATGTACTAGATTTTGCTAGGTTTTGACAATCTACGAATAATTTTTTTGCAAGTTTTGAGAGTTTCACTCTATTCATGGTTCGCCGATTATGTAGCACATGGTGTGCCATGTAATATTAACTACATTTTGTCTCTAACTACAAGAAGATACTGACTAAATACAAAAAGAGTTCATGGATTTCAATGTAAACAAACACGTTGCTTGTGAGGACCTTAATGTAAGACAACTTTAGAAGTGACATTGGTTGTCTCCACCTATAATACTAATAATCCTCTCAATGTCTCTTGATGGGTGTCATGACAATTTCTGCACATCTTCTTTCTATGTTGTGTCCACTTTCATTATTTTCTTTTTTGTCACATATTTAAAATCAGCTTTCATTTTTCAATACCACAAAAGGCTGTGATGCGATAGCATGAGCCATTGTATCATGTGAATCATTCACAACCATTCAACTTTCTCATGTAAAACAAATTGTATAGTCTTTGTGATAATGCAAGGACCAAACTGTGTAATCTATATGGCAATTCAAGTATCAAACCATCATTGTCATGAACAATATCCACTTTTAAGATGTTAAGTTGTATTTTTGTGGATACATTACAGGTTTGATAGGTAGAAAAGTTCAAATTATAAAATAAATAAGATATTTTGACACATTTGAGAACCATATTTTGAGTAAAAACATTATTTTAGAATGTTTTTTGCAACCTCCAATCATAGTACATCGACGTGCT
This sequence comes from Diphasiastrum complanatum, assembly GCA_029204225.1. NCBI lineage: Eukaryota > Viridiplantae > Streptophyta > Lycopodiopsida > Lycopodiales > Lycopodiaceae > Diphasiastrum > Diphasiastrum complanatum. The sequence goes on along the minus strand of CM055109.1, from coordinate 21,674,224 downwards.
AAGTGAAATAGTTAGAATTTATTTTTTTTTGTAGTCTTCAAAGATAGAGCATGCCAGTGTGCTAAGTGAAATATTAAAAAAAATTGCAACCTCCAAAGATAGCATGCTAGTGGGCTAGGCAATTCAGCCGCATTTTTTTTTTTTTTGGCTAAATCTCCTAGCACGCCAACATGTCATCTTTGGAGGCTTAAAAAAATAAAACATCCTTACTCGGGTTTTCATTATGGGATTTTTAACTATTCACCAAATCACAATTCCTAATAATAAAGATTCAAGCGGTGGCATAAAAAAAGTATCACACCACGTGTTATCTTTGAATCATAGCAAGAAAGAAACTTGCAAAATGCCAAGGCCTGATTTTGCTTACACATGTGCAAAATACTATTGTAGTTAATGTGACCCAATATGTAATGTCAAAGTAAAATTTTACTATTTGGGGTGGATGAGTTCAAAGCTTGGACATCAAAATAATAGATTCCGCTCAACTTATATAGGTAATCTTGCCTCTTTCCGAGTGCAATGACCTTCAAAGAAGTATCATTAATTTTTGTAGGAATCATTTTGAAAACTCAACTCTATGTCCTAAGTCTGCTGTCTTGCTAATAAAAAACAAATTCTTTTACAAACTAGAAATCTAAAGTACATTAGAGATAGACTTTACTTCTACATTTTGAAAATGGAACTTAACAATACATTGACGAATGATTTGGCGTGCATTGCTATTACCTAGATGGACAAACTTGTTGGTGACATTTGGTTGATATTGCTAGAAACACTCCTTGTGAAATGTCATATGTTGTGTAGCTCCAGAGTCCAAGTACCAAGAAATATTGATCACCATACTTCTACTGCTATTGCTTCTTGGATTTCAAGATTTTGCAATCTTTGATATCATGGTTGGTCCACTTATAGTACTTGCAGATTATTTTGGCCTTGGAAGATCATCTGCTCTTTCATTCTTTACTAATTTTAATGGTTCTTTTTCTAAATCATGCTTCTTTTGTTACTTTTTGAAGCCTTTATTTTAAAATAAGACTTGATTCACTGAGCTAGTATTGGTTGTAGATGGATCTCTCCTTCTTGCTTCTTCTTGTAGCAGCATTGGTATAACTCTTGAAAGAGTGATCTTAGCTTGTGTAGACATTGTCATTATCCAGATTCCATATGCAGCAAGTAAGCTTGATAGTAGTGTCATTACTGCATTTGAATCTTGGAAAATAGATCCTATTGTAGCCATTTGTTCAATCAATTTTTTGAAGTTGTTCAGATGATCAATCATCAATTCATTTTTTGACATTTTTAATGAGAAGATTGTTGTAGCTGATAGGATGACGTTCACATGTGGTAGTTCGTTCTATCCAGTTTTTTGAAAGACAGTGAATTGTTGGAGAAATTCATGTGTGGATACTAATAACAAGTAGAAATAATGAATGAAGATAGTTATTAGCTCCTCTCAATCTAAGAAGGTCCAAACAATTGGATAGACTATTAGTATTTAGGATATTGAGTAGTATATAACCTGCTCCGATACCATGTAGGTAAAATCATATAGTTATCAAAGTATAGGTCTAATAGTCACTTCTATAAGATTAGATAAATGAAGAGTCTACCATTTTAAAAATTGGATGTCATTGCTTCTACTCTCACTTCATCTCTCTCATATTATTTGGATTTTCATGTTTATGCTACTTTGATGGTTATTGGATTTTGCTACTAATGCACTTTTACCACTAGTCGTCAACTACCAGTATTGCTGACCTCCAAAATCCTTGTTTCTTCTATGTCTTCTTGCACATGGATCAATCACGGTAAAAGTTCAGCTTTCTGATAGGAAGATCCCCCTTTCCACCACTGCTTTTCCCTTCTGTGCCTTTGTTTGGAAAGTACTTCCTCTTCCTGTTATTTCCACTGCCTGATATGACTGAGCTTGGATTGTTCAGATTGAAGGAACCCATTTTTTTGCTAGTATTCTGGAAGTATTTGTCTTGCAAGGTAGAGAAGCTAGGTTTTTTCAAAAGGCGTTCAATTTCTCGAACGTTTTTGGCATCACCAAGGTGTGCAAGGAGCTTAGCAGTAGGGTTTATGGAAAGTTCAATGGCAGCATCAATCATGTATTGTCGGATAAACAGAAAGACAAGGTGGGACTTGACAACCTCTCTAGCAGGTTTATGCAACCAAAGGAAGAAGGCATTAAGTTGATTTGAGAGAGAGAGAGAGAGAGAGAGAGAGAGAGAGAGAGAGAGAGAGAGAGAGAGAGAGAGAGAGAGAGAGAGAGAGAGAGAGAGAGAGAGAGAGAGAGAGAGAGAGAGAGAGAGAGAGAGAGAGTAAAAAGATTTCACATAGTCTCCCTTGACAAGTCAAGACCAAACCCTTTGAACATTTTATAGCATGACAGATAAAAACAAACCTATGTAAAGTCTTACAGTACATGGTACCATAAAGTGAAGCAAGTTTTAAGATACTTAGCTATTACCTGCTAGCATCCCACAACACAAAACCACACGAGCTAGTACAATGGAGAAGAAAGGTGTCATAGTTGAGCATTAGTTGTTATCCATGTCCGAAACAAAATTCATTACTTTATCAACTCAAAATGCAATTAGCATACGTCCAATCTTCTCGACCATGACTTACTTTCCTAGCAATATATTTTGTCCTAAAAACTTAACCGTATCAGGGGAGACACCATAATGATTAGTATAAGGGTATAATGAACATATGAAGTTCAGATTAGCATTTCACATACATAAGAAGCTATTACATATTACACATCATACAAGGAGTTACTCAAGCTTTAGCGTCCCCGGGTACCAGGACGAAACCGTGCCATGTTGGCCCCTTGAATTCTAAAAGATTTTTTGAAGTCTAAATGCCATGAAGCTTGGGAAAATCCAAGCCATTCAAGCCTACAAGAGCCGAACCCTAATCATAATTCTAGCTTACATAATGCAACCACATTTGGTTTATCCAGTAATCTTGTAACTTATGACAACATCATTCTACATTTACAAGCAACTCTAGGCATCGTGCATAGCATTCCACATCACGTTTACATGGATGTACTCATCTAATAACAATTATAACGTATTTTTTTATTATTTGAAAGGGCAAGCATAACTCATATCATTATGTAAATCATGCTCTACATATCCACTTGTTAGAAACCCTAATCATAGGTTTATTAAACAAGCATTAATGCAGCAAGTCTTTTGTTATCACATACATTTACACATATGTTTCATTTTAGCAAACCCTAAAAGAGTGTATACATGCTAATCACTTATGTTCACAACATGATATATGATTGAAGCATGGATTGGATAGTATATGCAAACATGTTATGCATTAATCAATCATTATTCTGAAAACAGGACATAAAGAATGATCCTACTACCATTTAGGTAGTGCGCCTATCTTCTTGAGTAAAAAAGTCATGACATGATTCTAAGCAAGACGTAGAAGGGTGGCTATCTTCCTCTTTGAAGAGGAGACACACCGTAAGTGAAAAACAAGCTTTAAATTTGTATGTATAAGGTGGAGGGAAGGGTGGCCACCACTAAGTGTGGTGTGCCATTGTTTTTTACAAAAAATGATCACAAAACCAATTGGGAGATCACATCTGGTACGGTGGCCAACTACTATAGTAGCAGTGCTCCATCATACACATGAATAACATCAACATTGTTGTTGAAAATTAATTTCACAATTTCCTCCTTGGTGATACTATTTTATATTAAGATTTTTCCTACATATTTTTATCACTGATCTAGGGTCAGATGCAACCTATTTTGGTTCTATGTTTGATCATCTGATACCTGCAGGAATCACAAAAGTCAAACAACCGAGAAAAGTTTCACATGTCTGATTGCAAACTGATTGGTACACCAATGGATCCAAGTATGGTATTAACTAAACCTTCCTATGCAAACACCAAAAGTGAAGTACTCAACTTAGCAAAGTACCCTTATCATTCACTTATAGGATCTTTGACATATGTCATGCTGCGTACTAGACCAGATCTTGCATAGACCATTAGCACATTAACTCAATTCATGTCTAATCCTAGGAATATTGAAAAGCATTAAAGAGAGTGATGAAGTATGTTCAAAGAAGTTTAGATCACATTTTATGTTATGATGGAAATGCTATCAACCCACTAGTCCTACGAGGCTACTCCGACTCAGATTGGGGAGGAAATGCCTCTACTAGAAAATCTACCTCCGAGTTCTGTTTCTTTTTGGTAGGGGGACCAATTTCGTGGAACTCAAGAAAGCAGAAATTAGTGGTGCTTTCTTCGACCAAAGTAGAGTACATCGCAGCATGTCAAGCTTCAAAAGAAACAATATGGATCATGTTATTACTCCATGACTTACATCACACTCAGTTCAATGCTACTACCATTCTGTGTGACAATTTGAGTTGTATTTCATTGTCGTTGAATCCCGGATTACATGGAAAGTCTAACCACATCGAAATCCAAGAAGGTTTTCTTAAGGCAAGTGATTCTTCTTCAATATTGCTCCACAACAAAAAAAAAATGGTTGTAGACATATTCACCAAAGCTCTTCCCAAGATCAAGCATCAAAACCTAACGAAGATAGCAAGGCAACAACCGTGATCTTAAGGGGGACTATTGACTTTTTCACATTCTCCCAAAATGCAAAAAATGCAAAATGTGACTATTTCGACATCAGGGTCATCTCCTTTGCATTTTTTCGAAATGATAAGTGTGTCTACTTCGACGAGCAATGTCTCCAGCTATTTCCAAAAAAATGCAAAAAATGCGAAGTATGCAGCAAACTCGTCCACGTCAATGACTTCTAGTTATTTGACCTAAGTACACATTGTACAACTATCGTTGTAGTTCAAATACTTCTTGAGTACAACAAATTACATAGTTGAAAGTTAAACATTTATTGTAATTAATTACAAGAATGCAGTGTATAAATACATCTTCATCACGCATTCTCCGTGATGCTCTGCCAACAGAGTGAAAGATATCTAGCATCCAAGTTACGCCTCTATTCTGGTTGTAACATTTTAGTACTGTCCAAGATTTCAGTGTAATATAGAAGCAACACGCTCTTTCATTTGTGTCTAATGTGGATGTATGCATGTTGTGATTTGATTACATTTTCTACTGCTTATTCATGCTAGTTCACTCACTCTGATCAGATCACGGATGTCTACAACTCCTTAAAATTTGATCAAACGACGACTATCTTTGATGCCTGAGGAACAACATTATCATATTGCACCATCACTCTAAAATTCTGCACTGAAGTTATTAGTGAAACTAATCAGTGGTAATACCACACCTTATATAATCTCATTGGCGGACTGTACTCATACAATGGGAGAGTTATTCCGCAACTATTTTCTTCTCTCTTCCTCCGTTTTCGTCCCGCCTTCAACAATTGCATGCAAAAGTCTCTGCAAAAATGCACACTTCCTCAAGGAAGGCCAACGATGGCTTACCCACATAAAAAATGCATGATTGATGTGGATCATACCTTTGAATAGAATCAAACTCCTTGTTGGGACAACGACCAACAACATACACCAAAATGCTTCTTGAGAAGTTTTGCACACTTGTCTATCAATATTCATCATCACATATGTTAGCCTACCATATATAAACAGCTTATAAAGCATAGCAAGCTTGATAAATTAATGCCATAAGAGAACAAAACATCTTCCCATGCCATAAGGAAAATCTTGTGGCATGTTCTTGGCACCATAGAATCTGACATGAAGCATGGAAAATCACCAAGCAACAAAAAGGAGTCTTGACATTCAAAGATTATGGAAATCATGTGGAATTGAACTACAAATGCATGTGCATTATTTGAGAAAGATGAAATTGAACTTTGGAAATCAAGGAAGGAAGGTAGAAGTCTTTTGTTATCTAACAAGTTCGAGTTCATATGGATGATGAATTTGACTTTTTATCATTACGAAGGTCTATGGAGGAGAGGTTTCTAGCAGAATCTGGAAGTGGAGTAGGGCAAATTTCTGTAGGTTAATAGACCCCTGGAGCCTAGGAATATTCTTTCTAGAACCCTAGTCCTTTACTAAACTCATATTCAATCGCTATTGATACTCTTTTGCATGCATAGACTGTCAATCACCACGCATTGCTCCACATGTCCTAATTGAAGTGTCCGAGTTATTAAACATATCTATGGCATAGTTCAGAATGACAAGGCTTAACTAATAATCTCGTACACTGGACTGTCGATTCTCCATGTCAAGGATTATTTTGAATCCTTTGAACTGAACATGGACGCAACAAGATATATCACCAAAATGCCTTGCATATCACTCCTTGAATCTAGCTTGAGTCCATTCAAATCTTTGTTAATGAGATTCTTCAACCATCAAGATCCATGACAAGGTCTTCTTCTTCTTAGTCAACAGACTACTAAGAAAAAAAAGGCTCCACATAAAGGTTAGTATAAGAGTCTCTTTGCTCTCCCTAGGTGCATTCCTTACGTTAGGTATTGGATATCCTAATGAGTCAACCTCATTAACATTCAAAATATCAACAAACTTACAACTTGACTCTACAAAATCAAAATCTTTCCTCTCAATTTCACTTTCATTTCCACTCCCCTCACCGAAGATAAAATCTTTATATGCAATAACACTCTTCTTTTTTGGAAAACACACCCATACCCCTTATTTTTTTAATCACATACTACACATGCACTCCACTTTATTGAGAGGTTATTGCTTCAGTGTATCTCACAAGTTGACTCATCTTCATTCTATATTCCTATATTTAGTCATTGCTTTTACTTAGTTAGTGCACAAAGTGTCTACCTGGTAGCTTGACTTTCAACTTTGCATTCTCTTATTTGACCATCATTTCTAGTTCTTAGTCCAACAACTTTCCTAACTAGTTCTTCTATTGCAAATATGTTGTGTACTTGCTAGAGTGTAGGCAACTAAAGACCTCCTACAATCGGTGGCTTCTCATTGTCATCACAAATGATGTCAATGCAAGGGGGATGGTTCCAACTAGCCTGCTCCTCAATGTCTTCACGTACCTTGACAATTCATCTCCATTTAAAAGTTGCATACATTGTCTTTCTTAACCCTCCCTCCTTTTTCAATCTCTAGTATGACAAGGTCATTTTATCTAAATCTTTAATGAAATGCTAGAATGCCTTGCATTGATCAAGTTTGGTTGAAAATATTATGATGTTTTTTTTTCATTGGGTTGTGTTGCCTTCCACACTATGTGTTAGAGGCCTATGCATCTCTTGACAATGCATAACAAGTTATTTGTCATCACTAACGACTAAAGATTCTTGGGGATTGACATTTTGCAAGTGACGAATATGCAAGTTCTGCAAGATAATAGTTTTACGCATGATGTATATGATATTGTAAACAAATTACTACACACAATCATACATCAAACTACTACGTACAATCACATACAATATTGAGAAAACTTGTAAAAACTTTCCATTGACCAAAACCCATGAATTTGATATGCACACAAGCGCAATTGAGAAACCTAAAATATGTTTGCTGCTAGCCCCTTGAACATGAAAACTGACATGAACATAATGAGAAATTGAAACCGTGAACTAAATTTGAATCCCCATAGACTATCGGGGATTCCCAAAACTTGAAGCTTGCTCTGACTAGCTACTTGTATGCAACATAACAACATTCTTTTCATATATTGCTAACACATGAAACAATTCATGCGGGTTGATGGATAGACATGTTTTCATCCACATCCAACCATTTAGTATATGTGTTTACAAGGGACTTTTGTGGCCACTGTTCTAACAAAGTCATTGCAGGTACATGATGGCTCCTTACTCAAGGTAATGGTGTAAATGTTCCCCATACTACTATCGAAACTCTCCAGCACATATACTTCTCTTTGACATGTGCATCCAATGCTAGGGCCCGTTTGATTCTCTCCTTTGTAGGATTATAAATGATTGATCGTCGTTGAAATTTTGTTCACGAACTTGTTGCAACTGTATCATTAAAATCTTGATTGACATCATTAGATTGGTGCCTCTATAGTGATTGGATTGGATAGGGGAACATTATTATTTTCTAAAATTTTGGCCTCCATATAATAGCCACTGATATTCAAGAGGTCTACTTCCTCTTGTGTTTGTTATACCTGTCTGCACAAACCAAACATTGCACATTTCTTGGATGACATATAATATTGGTGTTAAGGGTCGATGTGCAAGACACATTATTTTCAGAGAACCACATCATCTGATTAGTTTCACCAGTCACATATTTTCTTTTGCCAAAAAAGAAGGGTGCCACCGTAGTTTATATTGGTTTGTTGCACTTACTATGTCCAATAGTGCTCATGCCTTGGCATTTAAGGTCACTACCCAGTTATACTCTTGACGTTGCTTGCTGAATTTGAGCTCATATTTACTTGAATGTAGAAGGTCAATGTCGGGCCAGTAGTGGATATTCTGAAAACAAAGCATCAGTCATCTATATCATTATATAGTTTCCGACCTATTGAATGAGTAGAGATTTCAGATCAGTATTTTGGGAATCTAAATCTCTTTACTCTAGTGTTTTATTGAAACCTATGTATCTCACATGTATTTACATGATGAGTTTATTTTATTTATGTAAAAAGTCCACCTTTATTTTACACCATTGTTTATTGGAGGCAATTTTGTATCTTGGTTATCCAAGAAACAAGATACAATCTCATTATCATCATGTGAAACCGAGTACAAGGCCCTTACAACAACCACCATGGAAATCTTGTGGATCAAGAGGCTGCTCAAGGAGCTAAGATGCATCAAGAATGAAGATCTACCTATTGTCAAATGTGATAATATCTCGACACAAGCTCTTGTAAACAATCCAATTTTCCATGCAAGAAGCAAGCCAATCAAGGTAGCACACCACTTTGTAAGAGAGAAAGTCATTGGGAGAGAGATCACCTTGGAGCATATTGGATCATCATCATGTGTAAAACCATTGCTCAAGAATGCTTTTGTCAAGTTTAGATCTAATATTGGCTTGATTTCAAGATCTATGTTAAATAAATAGATATCTTTTAAGGTGGAGTGTTAAAAATTGTAAAAGTTATCTATCTTGAGTTTTGGGATGCTAGGCCACATCCACTCCATGTACACTTGTAAATATGTGATTTGGCCAAAGCTTAGATTAGCTTGAGTTAATGTAGGGCGCTTACCCTTGTCATGATGGAAGAGGGAGGATCTTGCACCTCATAATGTCATTTGACCATGTGGACTAATAAGAGCAAGAGGTATACCAAAATGGTCCAATCATTGTAAGAGGTGATCTAAGAGCGGTCCAATCTTTGTGAGAGGTGATTTTAGAGAGGTCCAATCATTGAGCTTCATTGCCATCCATCTTGGATCTCGAGCCACTCCATGAGAGTGTGAGAGCTTGAGTTGACACTCAATTTTTTTATGAGAGTTGCACTCCAACACTTAGAATTTTTTTCTATGTTCTCTCTCTCTACTGAGAGCAACCACTTTTTATACCTAGTTCTTTTCATCAAGAGTTGCTATACTATGTGAATGATAGATGCATGCTTGTTTGGTAGTGGTTCCTACTTTATAGGACCAATTTCCTAGATTTATGGAGTAGGTTGATCAATCTAGCCACCTGATGGATCATTTTCAGAAATTTTACTCACTTTATGTGATAGGTGGTCCACTGTCGTGATGGACCAGTGATGGACTAATTCTGAAATTTCACACACTCTTTATGATAAAGAAGCCCGCTGGCCAGCGATGGCTATGCCTCATACTTTTTATTTACTTCTAATAGCATATGCGCATGCTACATAAGCAATGATGGAGCATGTGTGGGTTTATTTCACAGTTGCTGTCTCTGATTAGCTCACCAGCAGTCTTTGAAATTTGTATACTATAGCTTGTCTAAACTTTCACAAAACTCAAGTACCATGGTTGTCCAGCAAGCCATTTCATATATATGATTGAATGATAGTTTTTTCCTAATGATATTACATAGACACCACTGCTATCCGACGAATTTGTAACACCAGATTCACCAGAAACTTTACAATAGCATGAATGATTGATGATGAGGCAGGAGTCATCAGCCATTAGAAGTCATTTTTCTTGTTTGGCATCGTCGCAAACACAGAATTGAAAGGTCCACGTTGACGACTGGATCGGAGTAGAGAAGTTTTGTCAACTCTGATCGATTTCTTTGTGGTTACATACCCTATAATAACATGTGTGGTCAAGGAGCAACCAAATTCATGGTTATTCGCATCTAATCCACTTTTCTGGTTGATAAGCAATGAAAGACAGATTGACATTATTTGTAATGGGTTTTTGGTGAAAGCTAGAAATTGCTACTAGGATTTTAAGTTACTTGACTCAAAGATTAGATAAATACCTATTTTCATGCTTGTCAAGAAATTTGCATACATGCTATGAAGAATTGTTGGCACCAATCCTAGAAAAATTGTAGGTGGGTTTAAACTTACTATGGAAGGTGTCCGGGCATAGGCCATTCTACTCGGCAAGGATTTCTAGAATTTTTCGGGCCAAGCCCAAAAAATTGAAATAGTATAGATGCCATGTGGCAATCATACAGATGTCATATGGACCTCCTTATTCCTGCTTTATGCTCTCTCTTTTTTCCTTTCATTCTTCATCTTCTTCCATTATCATAGTTCTACCCAAGGGAGTTGGCTCAATTGGTTAACGCTTGACATCCAAAGTTTCTTTGGTCTCAAGTTCGAGCCTTCCATTGAAAACCAAGAAGCATTATCATAGTTCTAGACGATTTTTCTTCTTCCTTTTAACACCCTCTTCCTCTTCCTCTATTGTCATAGCTCTTTTTACTATCACAACAGATGCAACAAATATTGAAAGAAGAAATATATTATTTTTCTCTCAACTTCACTTAAGCAGATATCTTCTTTCAAACATGTTGTAGGAGTTTGGGTTTGACCATTGTTGTGGAGCTGCCAAAGTGTTTAGAGTGTATTGGAGGAATCCTTAGAAGGAAGTGAAGATAGGAAGAGTTTTGGAGAGAAAAAGAATCTTGAATCAAGCTCTTGCCAGTATCATTACTTAAAAAAATTAAAGAAATCATGAGATGATATTTTGAATTAGAGTATAGACTTTTAGCCCAAGTAGTCTTTTATTATTTACCTTTAACTAAAGTATAGCTTGTTGGAAAGAGGTGTGAAAACGATAGGTCGAATAGAATCGAATAAAAAGAAATTCAATCAACAAGAATTAAACTTATCGTGCGCAGCGGAATAAACTATCTTCCTCTTTCTCTATGCATGACTACGCCTATCAATTTCGAACAAACAATAGTGATTGAAATCACGTTCGATCTTATAGTAACTAACTTTGAAATCATTAGTATTATAGTGATATTGAAAGCAAATATTAAGCATTGAATTATCAGACAAATAAGCAAAAAATTACAGAAACGCATACATTCTGAGACAAACCTGAATGCAATAAGAAGATAGTATTGATTCAGTATGAAAACGAAACAGATGTAAATGAGTACAATAAGTTGTGGATTGAAGCCACGTACTCTAAGCTATCTCTAAGCGACTAAATATAAGTCTGAATTAAGTGCAACTATTGATAAGCAGTAAGCGCAATGGCAATCTCTAATCAACTCTAAAGAACCGAGCCAGAATGCTCAAGAGTGTTCAAGCTCACAAGCTTGAGAGAGAGAGAATGCTAACTATTCAATACTTGATGATTGTGTCGCGAAAGCTTTTTCGTTTCGTGTTCATTTTCTCTCTTTTGATTCGCGAACAATTTTCTGTCTTTGAATTTTCTTTTCATGCAGAAGCTCTTACAGGATCTCATAGAACATATTTTATTCCAGCTATCAAGAGAAACAACACAAGGCCAAGAGATACACGAAATAGAGCAACTATATTGTCAGTTTGGTTTTAGAGCAAGATCGTCAGTGTCTCGCTCGTTGGTGGATTGACTCTCTGCTCTTTCACTGTGTTGTGCTCGTTGGCAGACTTTCATGCACAGCTATGGTATTTTTGCTTTCTTACTCTATTCGCTACGTCTCTCTCTGTTTCTTACAGATCTCTGTCAAATTCTCATCACTTAGTTATGATCCAGAGAGGATCGTTTATACCTCCACTTTGTGGAGTTTACAAGATAGCTAAACGTAGAATCACAAAACTAGTTAACATCAATCAACTAGTTAGCTAGTCTCCATTGTTGCTATTCATTTTAGCTGGGCATGAAGCCCGTTGGGCTGCCAGCTGGCAGTGCGAAAGATTTCTCTTTGTTTGTTTCGTAATCTCTCATTTGCTTTCGTTCTTTTCATTTCTTTTTGTAGTTTTCATTTTGCGTCCTTTTTGCGGTTTGCGGTCCTGGACGTGTGTTTACGATCCACAAATCATTCGCGAATCATTCATGCTTCGAGTCAAAGACAAGTTGACTATCGTGCATCATTATCGATCGACCTTCGTGTCTAATTCGTGCTGCGACAAAGTTGCAGGAATTCACCAATTCTGACACTCCCTCTTGAACCTTGTAGCTTTGTTCGTTTAATCCAATTGTCTTTCTTTGCTTGGCAAAGAGTGGCTTGTCGAGTGGTTTCGTGAGCAGATCTGCAATCATATTTTCTGATTTAATATACTGGACCTAGAGCTCTTCTTTCAAGATCAAATCTCGAGTGTGATGATACTTCAGAGGAATGTGCTTCGTCTTTGAATGGAAGACAGGATCCTGGGACAGATAGATGGCACTTTGGGAGTCCATCATCATCGTGCTTGGCCCCTCTTGTGGTATCTCGATTGCCTCCAACATTATTTGTAGCCACACTACCTCATTCACCACTTTCGAGGCTGCGACATACTCAGCTTCGCAAGAGGATTGAGCTACCAGGGTTTGCTTTTTGCATATCCAGCTGATTGCAGCTTCGCACGCTATTGTACATCCCCCAGTAATGGACTTGCTGTCATCTTTGCGGCTCACCCAGCTCGCATCACTATAGTGATGCAGCTCGAATCTTTTTTTTTTTTCGTTCTCAGCTCTGTAGGTTAATCCCATATTCTGGGTACCCTTCAGATACTGTAGGATTCGTTTGTCCATTCTCCCATGTGCTAGACCAGGATTGGAACAGAATTGGCTCAATGCGTAAACAAAGAAGGCCATATCTGGTCTGGTAAAAATTGTCAAGTACATCAGACTTCCGATTAAGTTCTGGTAGGGTATACCTGCCATCTTCTGTTCTTCCTCTTCTATTTATGGGCAATCCTATTTCGTGAGCTTGGCTCCAGCTATCATTGGTGTGGCTTTCGCTTTGCAGTCCATCATGTGGTACCGCTTCAGTACTTTTCTGGCATATTCTGACTGACTCAAGTGCATTTCGCCATTTGTTCGATCTCTTTTGATCTCCAGCCCTAGGCATTTTGTTGCTTTTCCAAGATCTGTGATTTCGTAGCTTTCAGAAATCTGACTCTTCGTGTCTTTGATCAACATCAAGGATTTTTCTATCATCAACGAATCATTCACAAAAATCACAAAATCCTTTTCTACTCTTTTGATGTAGACATTACAATTTGGTTGAGTAGGGTTGAAGTCTAGAGACTTTAGAAGACCATCAAGCTTTTTGTACTAGGCCCATGATACCTGTTTTAGACCGTAGATGCATCTCTACAATCGACAAACATATTGTCTGTTGTCGGGGCCTTCATAGCCTTCAGGTTGCTTCATGAAGATTTCCTCCTCTAGATCTCCATGGAAAAAGACTGTTTTCACGTCAATCTGGTGAATTTCCAGATTGTATTGTGTGGCATATGCAAGGAGTAGCCTTATGCTTGTCATCTTCACCATGGGCGAATATGTGTTGAAATAGTCGACACCATATCTTTGTGTGTAGCCTTTCACGACAAGCCTTGCTTTGTAGCGGCCAATAGTGCCATCTGATTTTAGCTTTTTCTTGTACACCCACTTGCAGTCGACTAATTTTCTATTTTCTAGCAGTGGCTCTAATGTCCATGTCTCGTTTTGCCTCATCGACTCGATCTCCTTTGACATTGATCACTTCTAGAATTCTCCCTCTAGACTCTGGATAGCTTCTTGGTATGTTGCTGGCTCTTCTGTGAAGCTGCAGTACTCGAACTGCGTTTCTTCGCTCCATTGAATATTTTCAGAGTACCGGTCTAGAGGTCTTCTTTGTCTCGTTGACCTTCGAGGTTTGTTTCGTCACTGCTCAAATATTTCCTGTTTGTGAAGTCGATCCTCTGCTTCTTGCTGCTCTGGAATCTGGGGCTTTGCATTCTGATTTGATGTCTGTCCTCGATCTCCCTCTGGAATAGGCAGCAGTGTGAAGATCTCATGGACTCTTTCGTCTTTTAGTCCAGAAAATGTGGACTCATCGAACTTCACACTCTGTTTGAAACAACCATCTTCGTGGTTGGATCGTAGAGTCTATACACATGTGTTTCGTTCGAGTAGCCGACCATGATTGTTTGCTCGGATTTGTCATCGAGCTTGCTTATTTTTTCCTTCAGAATTTGCTTGTATGCTGCACATCCAAACACTCGTACGTATGACAGATCAGGCTTTGTGCTTGTCCATATTTCGTATGGTGTTTTGTTCTCCAGCGCTGTCATTGTAGATATGTTCTGCAGGTGTATAGCTGCAGCTATTACCTCGGTCCATAATTGACCTGGCAATTGAGCCTGTGCCATCATGCATCTGGATCCTTCGACTAGCGTTCTATTTTTTCTTTTTGCCACACCGTTGTATTCTGGTGTGTATGCAGGAGTGAACTGGTGTTCGATCCCCTGTTCTTCACAGAATCTTGAGAATTCTGTACTTTTGTATTCACCTCCATTGTTAGATCTAAGGATCTGTATCTTTTTTGAGGTGTGTCGCTCTGCGAATGACATGAAATTCTTGAAAGAATCAAATACTTATGATTTCTTCTTCAAGTAGTAGATCGTGGTCATCCGGCTGTAATCATCTATGAATGCTAGAAAATATCTCGACCTGAGAGCGAATATGTTTTCATCGGTCCACACACATCAGAGTGGACGAGCTCAAGAACTTCTTTGGCTCTTCTTCCCTCGTGTGTGAATGGATTCCGATGTTGCGTGCCTTTCTGACAAGCTTCGCAGAACTCAGCCTCTGGCCTTGAAATCTTGAGACCTATGACAATGTCCTTTCTGCTCATGTCATACAAGCTCCGCATGTTCAGATGATACATTCTTCTATGCCAGAGCTGATCTTTGTTTTCTGAAGCATTTAAAATACTTTCAGAGTTGCTGATTATTTTGGCCTGATAGAGATTTCCTTCTCTACATCCAACTGACAACAACTTGTTGCCATCGAACAAAACTCGAATGCCTAGATCTGCCATCTTGGAGACAGATAGCAGATCTTTTCTGAATGAGGGCACATAGAGTGCTCCTGGCAATTCTGCTTGGCCTGACAGTGTTCGTAGCTGTAGGGAGCCGATGCCTTTGACATCGTGTCTGCTTCCATCACCTAGAATCATTGCTTTGTCGTTTTTGAGTTCGCAAAAGTTGATCAAGATCTTCTTGTTGCAAGTTATGTGAGATGTTGCTCCTGAATCGATGACTACATCGTAGTCATGTTCAGAGTAGCTTGTCGAAGCTTCGTCGAGTATCATGAAAGCTTCGTCACCTCTTTCGACATCTTTTGATGACTCTGCAACGTTTGTCTTTTTAGCTTTATTTTTTCTTTTTGGGTTGAATCTGCAGTCATATCAGAATGTCCTTTCTTCTTGTAGTGCATGCAAGGTATTGCTAGATTGAACCAACATTTGTTGATCATATGGTCTGGTATGTGGCAGTGATCGCAGGAAGAAGATTGTTGATTCAAGGACTTCGTCTTCTCAAATCTTGGCTTGTTTTTGTTCTTCTTCTTTCCTTTCGTGAAGAGAGCCTTCTCTTCTCTCCTTCGTCTCTCATCAACGACAAGACTGACTACTTTGTTGAATGTCATATCTGGTAGACTCAATATGGGCATTCTCAGCGGCTGATAGGATATTGGTAGAGATTTCATGAAGTACATCAGCTGTTGTGGTGTTGGGACCTGGTGCTCCTGTCTTGATGCAGCGAGTTGAGCGAAGATCGTTTTGATCTTCTCAACATGCTGATCCAACTGGCTGCCATCCCACCGTATTGATTGCAACTGATTGTGAAGGTGCATGACTGAAGCTGCAGTCCTCACTTCATACTTCTGCTTTAATCTTTCCCACGCTACATGGCTGCTTTCGCAATCTTCAATCTGTATGAGTAGATCTTCATTTATGGATGAAACGATGATTGCCATTGTGCACTCATCCTTTCTGGTCCATTTAGCTCTCCTCGGGTCTCCCTCTGGAGGCTGCACCTCTGAGAGCTCGGTCACGGACCAGATGCTTTCGCCCTTCAGAATGTTTTGATTTTGAATTTTCAGATTCTGTAATTTGCACTATCAAGACTGATTGCTACTCTGGTCTGGATTGTCGTAGCCATATTGTGTTGTCTGGAGGAATCACTGTTGGTATATCAGTAGTGATGACCTGTATGCTCTGATACCATGTCGCGGAAGTTTTTTCGTTTTGTGTTCGTCTTCTCTCTTTTGATTCGCGAACAATTTTCTGTCTTTGAATTTTCTTTTTGTGCGGAAGCTCTTATAGGATCCCAGACACTGGACTATGCATCACAAAACATATTTTATTCTAGCAATCAAGAGACATAGCACAAGGCCAAGAGATACACAAAATAGAGTGACTATATTGTCAGTTTGGTTTTGTGCTTCAAGTCAAAGACATGTTGAATGTCGTGAATTATTCTCATTCGACCTTCGTGTCTTGTTCGTGCTGCGACAAAGTTGCAGGAGATAACCAATTCTGACAGATTGATCTTCATACTTTAATGCATGAATATGAACAACTATTTATACTAAGCAATTAGGTCGTCAAATGTGTCATCTAGTTGGCTGTGATGTGCTGGCATCCATCCAGTTAGGACTTCTCAGAAGTTACTTGCTGATGAATTAATGCAAGACGATGGCTTTGGTCGTAAACAATCTGTCTGCAGATTTGAACGCAAACTGTAACTCTGCAGAAATGAACATAAATTGTTATGCGAAAAATGCAAAAAATATGAAGGTCTTCACTAACATCATTTCCTTAACATTTAAGACATCTGGCATTTTGCAAAAAAAAGTCGAAGTGAAAAAAAATCCCAAAAGGTGAAAATGCCTACACTGTGAGCTATTTCTGAGTAGTTATGCAGACTGTGTAAAACCACAAAGAAAATTGCAGGTCTGGATAAAAGTTGGATGAATATTAAAATGTCGATTAGTCGATTAGTAGGAGAATAATCCAACATAGTTGGTAGCTTTCAATAAAGAAAAATAATTTCTTTCAAAGAACATACATCAATATGTAATTATTTCTTATTTGTTCATTTGTTAAAATAAATGGTGGATGCTTTATTATAGTGCAATGACATTTGTTTTGGGGCTTTGACTTGAAAAAGAATAGCCTTTATTGGTATTTTTTAGACGAGTCCCTATTTTTAGCCTAAAATCATGGTTTTTTGAGTCATTCTCTAGATTATACAAAAAGTAAACACCAATATGAAAAACCACAAATTGACAATAGGACATGGCTATTTCTTACTTCATAAAATCATCATAATAAAAATTCAATAACACTTGAAGACCACATGATTTTTGATGATCTAAAGCTCATAAGAATACAAGAGGGCTCAAAATATGTTTACATATATTTTTTTCAAAGTACATTATCTAAAGAATTATCACTAATATTAGAGGAACTCTTGACTCCAAAAAGACACTTTGTGAAGATACCTTTTCTGAATTTTCAACTATTCTATGTCCACATGACCCAATAGTGTGTCTCCATGTGTGTTGTTACATAACGTGGCACAAACTCCCATAATGTGAACATAGACTCTAGTTGCAAGTTGGGCAGGTCTAGAACTACTCAAATTAAGGTAAAGAAACTAATGTGCACAAATTTTCATAATGTGAACATGGACCATAATTGCCCACAACTAAATTCAGGCAGCCTTGAACATTTCTCTCTCTTAAAACTCTTTCTCCTAGTTGGCATTCCTTATAGGGTATTTTTTGGATTCAAAGCTACTCTAATGTGTCTCTCAATTTGGAATTTGACATATTCTCAACACTCTTTTTTGGCCTTTGTTTTGACTAATCTACTTATTTCTAGGCCAACATCATGGTTTTTCTAGTTACTCTGTAGATTGTACCCAAAAAAATACAAAAAAATGCAAGATCATTATAATTATTTTATACAAATTTCATAAAACCATCATAATAAAAAATCAAATAACATGACAAGACAACACATCATAATTGAGTATCTAAATCTCATAAAAAAAATAAAAAGGCTCAAATTATATATACATATTATTTTTTCTAAATACAATTCATAGGCAATTTTCACTAATGCTTCTCAATTTAAAACTTGACATATTCTGAACACTCTTGTTTTCAGTTGATGAAATGGAAAATCCATTTTTTATATCAAAGTTGACTGACATATCTTCTTTAGAATCAGCAAATTTCACAAGAAACCTTGTAAGTCAACTTTTCTCTGTTGTTGATGAGTTGAGAAAGATGGTTGTCTCATTAATCTACATCATCTAAATTCAAATCAACAACCCTTGGTTGATTTTTTGGCAATAGTCGTCTCTTGCCCTTCAGATCTTCGTGCAACATTTCAAAGTCATAACTTCCCAAAAAAAACATTCGTTGAGGTGGTGGGCAACCAATGGACACATTATACTTTTGTTTGATTACTATTTAGAACGAACCCAAGCACTTTGGCAATCCATGGAATATTTGAAGGTTCGACAATTGTAGTCGAAGTCCTAACCTAAAAGGCCAGTGAAATTCTTCAATTGATGATGCATCTTTGAGATTGAGCAAGTTGATTTTTTGTTCTTCAAAAATGTCCATTCACCAATGCTAATCAAATGCATTAAAAAACTAATAACCTGCTTGAATACTTCCTTCCAAAAAAATTAATGAGATCAACCTCATGATGTTTTCTTTGAGCTTTCTGTGCTTCTAGCATAGAGGGAGATATTGCAACAAGCTTGATTTGAGTAGAAGACACATTAAACAATTGAATTTGCATATTGTTTGCCCCATAACAAAGTAATACTTATTTAATTACATCTAATTTCAAACTAATGCGAAAAACTAATGTCATTAACATTAACTAAACAATGCTCTATCTCATTAGATGTCTTAAATACTCACGAAAGTCATATGTGTGTCTGATTAAGGACGCAGTTGGCTTTGGCATGTTGGCAACTTTTTTCAATACACATTTACAAAATGCTTTAGTCAAGTAATTGTATTTAAAGCATTTGGGGAGACAGTCCATCCTTGCATATCTTCCCATAATGTTGGATCTTGTTGTAGTTGTATATGCATTCTTTGAAGCTATGAATTTTTGATTGCATGAATAGCTTTGTAAGCTCAGTGACAAACTTCTATTGCATTAAGAAAATATGAATAAGAGTTTTTGTTATCCAGTGCAACCAAGGGTTCTACTAGGGTGGTTTACTCTTTTTCCTCCTTGATATTGGTCACCTTATGTTTAGCTTCATTTATTTGTTTAGGTTGAAATGACCTTGGAGGAGGATCTACTATCCCTAGTAGCTTAGATGGAGTAAGTGAAATCTTTAACTCGTTCATTGGATCTATGGCAACGGTTAAAGACCTGGATGGGCTCAGGATTTTTACCTTGGCTAGGTTAAATATGTGTTTGTCATTCCATAATGACATGTTCGGCCGATATATGGCTTCATGTTTCCACCAGTTCCATTAAAAAATGATAGTATTCTCATTTTTGAAATTAGAAGGTTCAAGTTCTTCGTGATGAGCGTCAAGCCAAGAGGTAGCCTCTATTGCGCTTAGTACCTTGACTAGGGGAGATGTGAGACCCTTAGTGTAGAAGGTTGGTGATACCTATTAGAATCCAAATACTGCAGGACTTCATCATCAATGTAATCTCATCCCTCATCGTGTGTAAATAATTGAGTAAGTTCGATCCCTTGTGCATCACTAATCATGAGTAGTGGCTCTTGGGATAGCCATTGGACTTGTATCATAAAATTTGTGGTTTCAAGAACACGGTCCTCTAGATCACTTCCCATCTTTCCCAAGGGTGGATCCATCGAATCCACTACCACGGTTTGGGTGTCGTCCTTAATTTTCCCTTTTGAAAAATGACATGAAAATCAAATTCAAACAGTCAAAGTAACCACCTTGCAATACATCCAGTATTGCATGTCTTGTTCACCAAATACAATAAAGGTTGATGATCTGTATGAAAAGAGAAATGCATCACCATAAAATAATGACAATAATTCTTAATGAAAAAAAGCATTGGTAAAGCTTTTGTTCTGTTGTGAAATAATTCACTTCTGCATCATTCAATTGATGGCTGACAAATCTAATTGGAAAATCTTTTTTTTATTCCCCCCAGTTGTGTTAAGACTGATCCATAGCATATTTGGAAACATTACTATGAACATGAAATTCAATAGTCTAGATTGGTGCTCTTAATATCGGTGCAGATATCAAGGCATTCTTGAGTTTCTCAAATGACTCCAAGGCTTCAATAGTCCAAATAGGAACAATTGTCAACTTATATATAGGTTGTGCTAGATCCGTGAAGAATAAATAAAGATTCAGTAGTAGTTCGCATGGCCCATAGAAATGTAAACTTTTGGGATCGTCCTTGGTGGAAGTAGATCCATAATGATTCTAATTTTTGATAGATTTGTGGCATTGCCATGTCTAGATATCACATGTCCTAAAAGAATTCCATGTGCAACCCATATCTGACACTTCTCAGGATTCAAGAAAATTTGAAGTTGTTGGCACTGTTCAAACACTTCTCCACATGCTCCAAGTGTTATGTTTCCAATCCATGGACACCAAAATCATCCAAATAAATTTGCAAAAAAAATTGCAAGTATTTCTTGAATGCAAATTGCATCACAAGCTAAAATATACTTGGCACATTGCATAGCCCAAATGGCATACCCCTGTGTGGGTTTCTCATTCTATTGCAAATGTAGTTTTGTGCTGATTAGTTGGTGTAATCTTGACCTGAATGAATTCATCCAAAAGCTATAAGTTTCAGCACTAGCAAGGTGATCCAATATGCTTTCTGTGAAAGATTATGGAAAGTGATCCTTCTAAATAGCTGCATTTAAAACCTTTAGATTCATGCAAATTCTCATTTTGTTGTGTTTCTTTGCTATGATGACAATTGGTGAAATCCACTCGGTGCGCTTGATTCATAAATAAAGTCAACATCTAGTAACTTTTGTAAATTATTTTTTCTCGATCAATGTCATGAAGTTTGGATTACATTGATAAAATCTAGCTACTTTTGGAACTGTATCTAGTACCAATGGAATAGTATGCTCGACCATTGAGGTAGGAATGCCCTTAAGATTTTTGTTTGACCAAGCAAAACAATCTGATGCTCGACCAAAAAAAATTTCAACATAGAGAATTGATCTGTTGAAAGTTGTGCTCCAACGTGAACGATCTTTTTATCTTTATCTAGTTCATCTAGATTCATAGGTTGTGTTCTAGCTGTGGTCCATCATAGACTTCTTGCATTCTAAAACTTCTTCCTCAGGTGCTTGATGGAGTTTTGATAACATAATGACCACATCATCCTAAGTATAACTCTTGAAATGCTCTAGCATGTCATGCTGCACTCCATCATTCTTGCTCTAGGAAATTAACCTTAGTATTGCTTTTGGATTTCTTGGCCAATATTGGCATTTGTGTGTCTCGAACCATCCCTTTTTAGCCCATTTTTATCTTATTCAACAACAGAAAAGTATCTTGAAGAAACTTCTTTGGCTTAAAGTGCATAATCAGAGAAGCTTTGACACTTTTCCAATAAACATGTCCTTTTGTAGCTTGATTTTAAAACTAGTCTTGCATAGCTCCCGTCACCATCGAAACAATTTGAGCTTGTCGTCTGGGTTCACTTCTCCATAGACCTCACATGATTCTATAAAGATTTTGAGAAATCTTGTCAGATCTGTGACTCCATTATACTTTTGCATCTCCCAAAGAAGTGGTCATCTAATGTTAGGATGGGGTTGTGGCATTTCATATTCTAGATTATTGGCTAGGATTTTTGGAAGCTCCATAAAAAAATAAGGAGTAAGGCTCATCTTGGCAATTTCTTGTCATCCTCCTTGGACGAAAGCGAATAATTTAGAATTTTTCATAATCTGACCTTACCTTTTTTTACTTTTTTTTTGAGTTCTCTTTTCCTCATTATTATGTACATATAATGAAACCATCCACCCCCACATTTATATAGACATTCATCAGGTGAGGTGGGTAGGTAACAAGAGTGGTTCCCTAATTTAGACCACCCATGAAGGTAGTGATCTTGTGTCTAAATATTCGAGGCACACTCTGTTTTTCTAACTCACAATAGGCATAGATGGTTTTTCTATATCATTCAAAACTCCAAAATTTATGATGTTTATATGATCATAGTGAGATTGACAAGGACTGTCATACTCATACTCTATCTAAATTGTTTCTAATAATCTAAGTCCATAGAGAAAGGTCAAGTAAGATATATCTTCTTGAGTTTTCCATTCTCATACTAATTTGGCATCTATTATGGCTTCCTTGGACTCTGTGTCCCAGGAAAGACTTCTTGTTTTGGTCTATATCACATCAGACATAGGCAAAGACAACCCATGATCCCACTCTTGGATCTTTGTGCTGTTCCAAGCTGATCCAATACGGGTTTTCTCTATTGAATCACATCGCTCATCGCCATGCTAAATCTCTTGACTAAATACAATACACTATACATGTAAGGCCTCCTCTCAAATATAATAAGATTTGAACTTTTCAATGTTGGTCCGATGCTTGAACACCTCGCCTTTTAGATCAACCAAATGTGTAGTGTTATTCTCGTAGAGCCTCTTCACAATATAAGGTCCACTCCATCTGAGGGCCAGCTTATGGGGCATCAGCTCATGGCTTGGATCTCAAAATAGTACTAATTGATCCAAGAAGAAAGAATAGTCTTTTATCTTTCGTTCAAGAGATAGTTTTATCCATTTCTTGAAAGTCTGTTGATGGATTGAAGAAGCTAATCTCTGCTCATCCAACTCCTGCAATGTATTTATCTATTTTTCCATGGAGTCTTTCATCTCTAAATCGTGAGTCATGGCAAATCTCAACATAGGTGTTGTAGTATACTTATCAGATAAAGTAGATAAAGTGTAGTATATAAGATTGTTGAACCCCAAAGAGATAGCTTATGGATTAATTGCAAATGATATTGTTCTTTATGTGCTTTGTTTAGCAAATCTAGTTATTGAAGGACATTCGATTGAATTGTCAACCAGCATCACCAATTAAATTGTGCTATGAATTCAATAAACCATTAGATGATTAATCTAGACAATCTCATATTGAACATTTTCCACTAGAGACTTGTAAGAAAAATCAGACTTGTTGGCCAATTCGATGTATCAAACTATGTTTTAAATAAAGCTTGTCAGACAAGGATAACAATCATTGCTTCAGTAGATTGAAGAGAGAGTTTCTCATAGTACTCTCAAAACAAGTAGAAAAAATATTGATTATCAATCCTCAACAACTGACTATCGCTTATTCAAAATGAACAAGTAATCTCAAGTCTTGACTGTTCGAGTAGATACATGCGATAATACATTTATTGTATTTAATCACAATAGCACAATTGATTCTTTAGGATGTGTAAATCCCAAAATTTCTAAGTGTCAGTATGGAATAGTGATTTCTAATGTTCTGATTACAATTAAGAACAGAACTAATGTATAGACTAAAAAATTAGATTGTTCGGATCTATCGATTAATTTAACAAGACATTAGTTCAGCCTTAGCACATGCATGAATACGACTATAATTGAACTAAGTGTCTTACCAAAGTTATTAGTTATTATGTGAGACTATCGATTGTTAAACACAGACACTCAACATAGATGCCACGTCATACTGAACGTGACTCGAAAGTAACTAATATCCTTGTGACGCCCAAAACACACTAAATGGAGTTAGTACAAGTATACAATCATCAATAGACATTCTATGAATAGAGGATCCATGCATAGTGTTAAATCCATGTCCAGTATGTGGGATTTAGAATAATTTCTGACATGGATAGCTCGTCATTCTGAGCTTGACTTGTAAAGTAATTAATAATCATATGAGGGCCCAGACCTATAATTGGACATAGGAGCACTTATTTGAGGCATTCCATGTGAATTTCACACATGTGGACCACATGTGATTGTGATCTCCTAAGATGTGTGGATGGACAATGATCAAGATTATATTGAGATTCAAGATCACCATTCAAGAGTTCATTTGAAATGTCCATTTGCCATAGATCCCATCCATAAAGTGTAGCAAGTGAAATGATGACTCGAATGCTTACCATCTTTGCCACGGGTGCAAAGGTCTCATCATAATCAATCCCTTGTTGTTGAGCATATCCTTTTGCCACTAACCTTGCCTTGTACTTGTTGATAGATCCATCTTGGTTTGTCTTCACCTTGAAGATCCATTTGCATCCAATAGCTTTCTTGTCCTTAGGCAACTCCACCAATCTCCATGTTCCATTCTTCATAAGAGCTTGATACTCAAGATCCATTGCTTGGATCCACTCCTCTTCTTTCCTTGCTTGATCTACACTTTTAGGCTCATCCAAAGAGGTTAAGAAAGCAACATAATTTTTAGAAACTACTTGCTTACCCTTTTGATCATATGTCAACCTTGAAGGTACTTGTCTTTCTCTTGATGTTCTCCTTGGCTTTTGACTTGATGAAGGTCCATCATCACCACCATCCAAAGTAGGATCCTTCTCATCAACATCAAGAATGTTAGATCCATCCATTCTACCATCAATCATGCTTGAAGACACTTTGGAATGTTCCCCTCATCAAAAATGACATCTCTACCAACAATCACTTTGTTAGTAGAAGAAATGTAAACCTTATAGGCTTTACTCACCTCACTATATCCAACAAAAATTACCTCTTCTTGAAGATGGATCCTCCTTGGTCCTATCATCAAGAGTAATGTTGACATAGCATGTGCATCCAAAAAGTTGACACTTGGCCTCCTCTTGAATAGCATCTCAAAAGGTGTCCTTCCGTCCAAAAGAGCACTCGGCCACCTATTGCACAAGAAATTGGCACACAACAAAGCTTGATCCCAAAACGGTTTGTCAAGATTAGCACTTAACCTCATAGCTTTAGCACTTTCACATAGAGTCCTATTCCTCCTTTCAGCCACTCCATTTTGTTGTGGGGTCCTTGATTTTGTATGCTCCCTCTTGATCCCATGCTCATCACAAAAGGCCTTGAACTTGTTAGATATGTACTCACCACCATTGTCACCTCTCAAGCACTTGATCTTTGTGGAAAATTGGTTCTCCCTTGCATTCTTGAACTTAACAAAGACATCATACACTTCATCCTTGATCTTTAGTAGATAGATCCAACAAAATCTACTAAAATCATCAATGAATGTTACATACATCTTAGCTCCACTATTGCTAATTGTAGTAAATCCATGAATATCCGAATGTACAAGTTGAAAAGGCTTTGTAGATCTAGAAATAGATCTAGTATAAGGTAGTCTATGTGACTTAGACAAAGCACGAGGCTCACAAACATGCTTGACATTACTTAAGGAACTTGGAAGACCAATCACAACCTTCTTCCTTGCCATTTCCTCCAATGACTTGAAGTTGAGATGTCCCATCCTTTTGTGCCAAACCTCTTGAATAGAAATTTGCTCCCTTGCAACACATCCAACTTGGTTAGCAATAACACAAGCATCAAGTTTGAACAACTTCCCTTGCCTTTTACCTTTTCCAATCAAGACATCCTTCCTTTTGATCAAACAAGCATCTCCATCAAACTCCACCTTGAGGCCTTTACTTAGCATTTGACTCACACTAAGTAAATTCTTTGTAATAGATGGAATAAACAAGATATCCTCCAAATGAACATTCCTATTTGTAGAGAGAGAAATAGGAACTGTGCCAATCCCTTTGATTGCACACTCACCATCATTGGCCGTGTAGATCATCGTCTTGTCATCTCCATATGACAACAAAGAAGTGAAGTACTCTTTGTGAAAGGTCATGTGTGAACTTGCTCCACTATCAATCCACCAAGGATCTGGATCTCATCATTAGCAAGCATACATGAGGAAATCACAAAAGCATCATCATTTGCATCTTGATCATCCAAACCATCCTCATAAAGAGTAAGATTACCTTGCTTGTCTCCTTGATCTCTCTTCTTCTTGTAGCACTCACTTGCAAAGTGTCCTTTGATGCCACAATAGAAGCACTTGAGCTTTGATCTATCCTTCTTTTTGCCACTGAAAAAAGCATCCACTTGATCTTGCCCTTTAGACCACTTACTTTTGGTTTTGCCCTTGAATTTGCCCTTTGTGAACAAAGCATCCTCTTGAAGTGTCAATGTAGATCCACCTCTTGCTTGAAGCCTATATTCCTCACTGATCTCGATCTCTTGAAGATCCATCAAACTTGGCAAAGTCTTTTGAATAGCAGTATTTTGAACAATGTTAGCATGAGCATCCAACAACCATTAGGAATCACTTGAATAAGCTCTCCCTCCTTAATGCTTTCATCTATGCAAGCTAACTCATCATTCAATGCTTTCACTCTCAAAACAAAAGTACTTGGACTTTCTTAATTCTTTTGTAAACAAGAAAAGATTTGCCTTCTTAGAGTCAACACTCTAGAAGTAGACTTGGATTCATAAAGCTTCTTCAATGAATTCCAAGCTTCCAAAGATGATGTGCACTTACCAACTTCCTTGAGAAGTTCATTGGTAACATTCATCTTTATCATGTGTAGAGCCTTCTTGGCCCTCTTGTCATACCTCAATTGATCTTCTTGTGTTGCTGGTCTCTCCTCCAAACCTACAACAATATCCAAAACATCATTCATCTCAAGAAGTGACTCCATCCTCACTTTCCACAATGAATAGTTACTTGAGGTAAGCCTATCATTGGCTTCCAACATGACTCCAATTGAGGTTTCCATGTAGCAATGATCTGATCTTTTCTTTCAACCTGCTTCAATGCACAATGCACTCCTTTGAACAACAACAAATGCTTTCAAAAGAAATCACCAAGATTTGAAACTATCTCACAAATTCTCTTCTAGCACTTATCCAAGCAAATCAACACATAGAATCATGGAATCTTGATCAACCTATGATCTATCCTCAATCTAATGACTTTTGCCACATCCTAAGATTGAATACACTCAAATAAAGTCCAGCAACCTCACTATCTAGAGATCCAATCAAAATTAGGGTTTTGACAAAATCACAAAAAATTGACTATTCCAAATCTACATGCAAATGCTAAAAATTTGATATGCAATCTATAAGCCACCACTTGGGCTGATCCAATGATCCAAAAAATGGCCAAATCAAGTATGTGAATTCAAAAATTGGAATTGATCAAGTATATTGACCTATTTAGTGTTTTTATCTACAAAAGATCCAATCTACAAAAGCAAAAACTCCGATTTTGGTGTAGAATCCTCTCTAGCATGCTCTAGACTTGATATCTTCACCAAATCATTGATAGATCTAATTTTCCCCTTCATAACCTGAAACACAAGCTCTGATACCATGTGAAAGATTTCAGATCCTTAAGATCCAATCTACTTGAATGATCTTTGGTTAGAAAGAGAAATACACTAGCAATCTCACCAATGTAGAAAAATCAGCATCTACACACAAATTGAGATGCAAACACCAATAGAACTTGATCAAACTTGAATGAAATGATTATGTACTGTTGCTGTTCATACAAAACCAGCAAGCTACTGTATTTCACACGTGTGTTGCCAAAAATAACAAATATAGATCATTCTACACATAGAATTGCAAGCAATCACCAAGATAGTGCACCAATGGATAGTAGAACCCAAGAGAACCATGTATAAGCATGAAATGAGATAGAGAAGAGAGAAGATAGCTCTCTCCAAGAGTTACATCCTTTTATAACAGGTCCAAGCCCTATTTGGCCACTTGGCTTTCCCACCAAGATGCTAACCCTACTAATTTTGGGTCTAGATTCAATGTACCCAACTATTCAAATTTGAATCTACTCAAACTCGCATTATAGCTTTCCCACACTTTCAAAAAAGTGTCTATTCAAATGAAATTTAGACTAATGAACTTTGAAAAGTCAACCTCTAAGTCTAAAACAAGTTTTGGCCTCATTATGCCAAATATGAATATATTGCAAAATGTGATGAAACTAGTTGAATCTTTCACATGACATCCCACAACATGGCCTCAAAGTCATTTACAAGTGGTAATTGTGCAAACTAGCTTGTGTAACTTTAACACTCATCCTCACAACTAGTTTGTAGATAACATAGACTTGCTTATCAACCCTAGGGTTGATCGTAACTTCACAAATGCAGCTCTTTGAAGTGGTTTAGTGAGGATATCAGCAATACATTCACTACTTGCCACATGCTCCAAAGATATCTCCTTTGATTGCACCTTCTCCCTCACAAAATGATGAGAGATCTCAATGTGTTTTGACCTTTCATGGAAGATTGGATTGGTTGCAAGGTGTTGGGCTGAAATGTTGTCATTGTAGAGAGCTGGAACAACATCTAAACTCATGACTTTCAGCTCCATAAGTAGCCTCTTGATCCATAATATCTCCTTTGTTGTAGTGGTGAGAGCTTTATACTCAGCTTCGGTTGAAGAAAGTGAGATGGTTTCTTGTTTCTTTGATGACAAAGAAACTACTCCTCCACCAATGAATGTTGCATAGGCACTTGTGGACTTCCTATCCCTTTTGTCACCTGCAAAATTCGAGTCACTAAAGGCATGCAAATCAATGACATCTCCTCTATAGAGAATTCCATGATCTAGAGTACCCGAGATGTATCTCAAGATCCTTTTAGCATTTTTCCAATGTATCACTAATGGATCTTGCATATATTGACTTAGCCTACACACACTAAAGCATAGATCAGGCCTGGTTATGGTGATCCACATTAAGGAGCCTATAAGTTGCCTATAAAGAGTGATGTCCGTAAATGATGCTTCATCACTTTTATTGAGCACTTTTACATCTTGCTCCATTGGTGTTTCTACATGCTTGCAATATTGCATCTTGAATCTATTGAGCAAACTTTGAGCATACTTAGTCTAACTAATGAAGATGAAATGTGAACCTCTAAGTACTTCTATGCCCAATATAAAGTCAATTGACCACTCACTATATCCTCTTCACCACTCACTATATCCATTAGATCTTGTAAAATAGGAATTGATTCCATTCTTAGCTTTCAAATTGAATATTAGAAGCATTCAATCTATCATGTGAATCCAAAAGATATGCATTCATTGAGCCATCTATCTTTAAACAAGATCTTGACCACAAGAATAGATGCAAAATAGAAATGATTGAAAGACTAGCTATCCTACTGACTAGGACTTGAGAAAGCTCAAAAATTGACCTCTCAATAAGATCTTACCTGATCTTAAGCCAAATAAAATCTATGAATGTCAACAAGAATGGAAACTAGCTTGAATTTGCATAAAAAAATGGATCTATAATTGTCTCCTCCTTGATCTCGACTTCACAAGGATATAATATACACCTAACCTGAACCAAAAGGAATCATATGCACATAAATACCTCTTCAAATCATTCCTACAAGTACACTAGCGTATGCCATGATAGCAAATCCCAAGGAATGACAATAAAAAATACAACAATCTTAAACAGAAGAAAAAATTTTTTTGCCCTACATTAACATATGTCATGCTCTCAAGAGTAACAAAAAAAATATATATTTTCATCATAAATGAAATTATTCCATTACATTTTCAACCTATTCCAGTTCCAAAATACACGCCATGTTTTTTATGAATATATTTAAAAAATTAATTTTGCAGAATGAGCTCATCAATTCACAACATGTCGACAACAATTGAGGTGCAATCTCTTTATTTGTAGATTTTATTTGCATGAACTTAAACAAGGTTAATTGACTCAATTTTTTTTTTCTTTTATGGAATTTTTATTATAAACATATCTAACTTGACAGATCATAACTTGTCTAATTTTACAAAAACTAGCTCTTCAAAAAATTAAAAGAAGAAGCAACAAAGACAACAATAATAACATCTCAATCAACAAAACAAATGTTCCTCATGAATACATGATGAATAGAACCCGAGGAATACATGAACAGTTATCGAACAAGATACTTGTTATCCCTAATTATCGATGAGAAAAAAAATGCAAGAGATAAATTTCAAAATAATAATAATGGTCGACCGATTGAAGGTAACTATATATAAAATAAGAATTAATCGGTAGCTTGCATAGAACCGAGAGAGAGAGAGAGAGAGAGAGAGAGAGAGAGAGAGAGAGAGAGAGAGAGAGAGAGAGAGAGAGAGAGAGAGAGAGAGAGAGAGAGAGAGAGAGAGAGAGAGAGAGAGAGAGAGAGAGAGAGAGAGAGAGAGAGAGAGAGAGAGAGAGAGAGAGAGAGAGAGAGAGAGAGAGAGAGAGATACACAATTGCACAAAGTTCCTCTTGACAAAGCAAGACCAAACCCTTTGAAACCTTTATTCATAAACCAACAATTTCTAGTAAAGCTGAAAAGTAAAATACAGTATAGTAAAGCACCATGTAGCATAACCACTCTCAAAACGTCCAGCTGATACTTGCCACCATCCCACAACACAAAATCGCACGAGTTAGTATAGTGGGGAAGACAGGTGTCATAGTTGAGTGTTAGTTGTTATCCATGTCCAAAAGAAGTTATACTAATTATCAGCATAAATAGCATTTTAAATCATAGTCCAGTTTTTCCAAACTTAAAGATGATTTTTTAGCGATAGGCCAAGTCCCTTTCTTATCGTATCAGGGCGAGTGCCATGCTGATCAGTTTTGGGCATTGGTCTGTATCAATTCATTTCGTTTACAACATAAGTATGAGTAGTTTTCACCATATATATTGCTTATCGCTAAAAGAAATGGTGTGAACACGTGTGCCGATGTCAGAGCCAATCCATGCTATTCTAACCTTGGTGACTTAAGAAACGTCATGCACTATTGTCCATACTCCTGAGCATATCCATGCTTTCCAGTCGTATCTCACCATAATCTGATATGACTACTCAATGGGTAATAAATTTGTAAAAGCCATGGTTGAATAGTGTAGTTACGAATGAACTTACGTTTATTGTAACTCCATATCCAACCCGTGGTTTTTTAAGACCTTGTATTGGATAGGCTTCATCTTACTGGTGAGGTTTCTGTGGTTTTTACAAGGTATTAGGGATTGCATTCTAATCCTTTTGTAAGAACCGTTTATCTTACGCAAATCCATGCTATCCAAAATAATTTGAAGAGGACCCTTGTTTAAGGACATCGTGGGTGTCATTATACATAGAGTAGTTACATTAGTTATGAAGTAATATAGTCAAATTGAGTAAAAACCAACTAATTTTTGTATTTAGGATCATTAGTAGTCACCAAGAATGGAATATATTTGTAAAGAGACACCTTCCCTTTCGAGCATAGGTGGTGCTTGCAAAGTCTGAAAACTGTTCGGAAAACTCATACCTGGCATAACATTATTGTCAGATATTGTGAAAATGATACTAAGCATGTTAAGGAAAGCCTACTACTCATTGCTTATATAAGTTCAAAGCGAATGGTTTAATGTGCATACCTGTGCAAACGCTTTATAGCTTTATGGTTCAAAATCGAACCTAATCGAAAACGAAGATAGTAGTAATATTCGATGCTACAAAGAGTGCAAGTTTCACTTGTTAGTGCTTAGACACAATAGTATTCCATTTGAAATAGCAACCATTCAAAAGTATGATAGCAAACATGTTAAAGCATGAGATATACTAATCATAATCAGAACGTGCTAGTATTTGAGTTGTATCTTTTTTTATAATAGCATGACACTACAATGGCTTCGTCTCTGGACTATTTAACCTTTCGTTACTTATGGGACAACCAAACATTCATACTGTCCTTAGGAAGGTATATCAAGGCTAGTAGAGTATCGAACGTGCTGTTAGGGCATATCCATGCCATTCTAACCCTCGAGACTACTATACTCTTGCACATATCCATGTGTACCAAGAGTAACCGAGTTAGAGATAACCGTAAATACA
The DNA here is from genome assembly GCA_029204225.1 of Diphasiastrum complanatum. Classification (NCBI taxonomy): domain Eukaryota; kingdom Viridiplantae; phylum Streptophyta; class Lycopodiopsida; order Lycopodiales; family Lycopodiaceae; genus Diphasiastrum; species Diphasiastrum complanatum. The sequence goes on along the minus strand of CM055109.1, from coordinate 21,641,910 downwards.
ATACGTACCTACTTAGGCGAATTATTATTTAGCAAATAGGTATATCGTCTTAATAATTAATGGGTGATATCTTTAGCATCTCATCACCCAAGTGAGGATATTTTTTTGTAAAATTTCAAACCTCATGCTCTTTTTATTTATTTCTTCATAGTATAACTATATGCTCTATTTAGTGGAGAGACATCTCTATAGCCAAGTTAAAACTTGTACTTGGATAGAAGTAGAAGTGATATCATGTGATGATGTCGTACTACCTTCAAAAGTATTATTCTTCATGCATTAAAAAAACCATAGTTGAGTGTGAATTTATAAAAGAAACATATCAAGAGCATCTTAACCTACCATACTGCGAGAGTTACATAGTGAAGCATTAATAATGAGCCGATATACTAGGTATTAGCGATTAGAGATTGATAATAAAACCCAAATTGTTTGCCTGCCATTAGATACTGGAGTTGTACCTAAGGTCACAGATTTGTTTAATGATAACAGAGCTAACGTATGTAGTAGTCTGTTTCGATCCTAAAGGTTGTTGTTGATCTTTTAAAGAAATGATCATATTGTTAGTTGTTTGCATTTGTTTATGATCTCAACAAGGTATCAAAACACTATGTGAAGAGAAGGCAATGTTATGAAAGCGATTGAATTGTTGTGTATGTGAGATACTACAACGTTGATAGGTATCTAAACAATGTGTGTTGTAGACACAAAAAATTTTAAGAAAACATGTATGCTACAATCGTGTTTTACAACACGGGTAGCTGAAAAGAACCAAAATTTTATTTGTAGTTCCAGTGGCAGACAGTTGTGATGAACTACAAAAAAATGATAAACCATCATACAACAAACAATGTGTTTAACCATGCGGTTGAGCCGTGATGTATCATCTCCACAAAGTGTGTGATAAGCAACTATCAAAAGTATTCCTTACTTAGTGTTTGCACTAAGTCGTTGTTAGTAGCAATGGGCATTTATCAATCAATCATGTAGTAGATGCTTATTTTGTGAGAGCGTGGCATCTGTCCAAAATTATGGTCTGCCATAATATCATAGCGTGATTGTATAGTAAGAGTACGAGCGCATCCCTCCCTATGAATTGTTTTTCAACAATCATGTTGTAGTTGGCCGCATCTTGCTATCATAGCAAATGGCTTGCAAGAATAGTAAAGATAGGAAAAACATACATGTTTCCATGTAGATATCCTAGGTATCTTTGTAGTTGGGCACGCTTGAGAGAAGAAGAACTCTCATAAGATGAGTGGGCATGAAGGTGTGGTTTTGGCTATCACCTTGTGGTGTATAAATAGACCATATTGATATCGATGACTCACCACTGAAGGTTCGTGGTAATGGTCTTGATCAGGCTTGTGTTGGAAGAAAGTATTGTCCATTGTAGGATATGAAAAAGGATGATCTTAACCATTGGAAATAGAAAATAAATTTTGACTCTACAAGACATTCAGAGAGCCTTGTAAAGTTGAAAGCTTTAACCAGTGATATCGAGAGCCCGCACTCTTTAAAAAAAAAAACAAAAACATAAAGGGGTAATACTACATTAGATATTATCCATGAGAAAGAGAGAGATAAACATGTGAAGAATTGCCAAAAATTGGCAAATCTAGCTTGATTAAAAACCATGTAGTATAATGTAAATTTTGTACATAAGTGGATTTCACACATGTGAGGCCAATATACCACATGGCAATCCACTCCTGATGTAGGTTAGGTCAAGTCCAGAGGGTTGGTCATGTCATTTTGGTAGTGATTCCTAGTTTATTGGACCTAAATCCTAGATTTAAGGTGAGAGCCAATTACAAGAGCATTGACCATTGATCAAAAGCAAATCCATTTTTAGCAAGTTTTGGTGCAAAAAACTAGTATTGAGAGGGCAAGCTAGAATCGTGATTTTGGTGACGGGATTTGATCCCAAACTTGGTAGGGATCCAAATTTGTACTTTTCACATGTGTGGGAACCTCTGAACCTGCATTTAATGCATAGTATTCATTTTATCCAAAGAAATTCAATCTGTAAGCTTTTGATGTGATTTTACCTTCGACTTCTTCTGTTCAATTTTTTTTGAAGAGGTCAACTTGTTCACAGTTAAATAATAGCACTATATTACACAATTGAACCATTATTATAATCAGATTATTCTAATCTACTTCAAATTCTCTATGACTTTATGCCTGTTCATTTCTCTCTCTCTCTCTCTCTCTCTCTCTCTCTCTCTCTCTCTCTCTCTCTCTCTCTCTCTCTCTCTCTCTCTCTCTCTCTCTCTCTCTCTCTCTCTCTCTCTCTCTCTCTCTCTCTCTCTCTCTCTCTCTCATGGGCTCTGTTACGTACATATATCACTCTATTTGCTTCGCAAACCTCTATAAAATGCAAATGTCACGTACGAACCCTATTTACTAGTCGGGGCGTAAGAAAAATGCCTTGCTATGATAGAAGACCCCACTTATGAAAAAAAGTTTTTTTTAAAAAAAGTGGTGGGAAAGTTGGTAGTCTTTCCAAGGGCCAAGATCTGTGCACATTTTGAACGGTCAATCTAACGGTGAGCAACAATTTGCACTTAGTACACCTAAGTGTCCTCTGGTGCTATAAAGAGGGAAGTCACAAAACCCTATTCACTTTCCCTCATGCTTTCTTGCTTTTTTTTTTCTCTCTCCTTCAACTCTGCTCTACTGGTGCTTTTCTTTATGATGATTGCAATTGAATGAAATTTTTTCCTTTAAAAGTAGTAACTAATGAAGTTACAGAAGTCTGATCTTATGTACATTTAAATAGACATGAGCTTGTTATTTTTTAACTAAGTTCGCTTGCATCCTATGTCCCAGTGTTGTTTGTAAGGTCACGTACTCATATAGAGCTTGACAATGGTACACTTGAATGGCATGGATTTGTCCAAGCTGTTCGATGTTTGGACTCCCGGAAGACAGTTACGGGATATCCATGGGGGCTAGCATAGCACGGAAGTGCTCTAGTACCTAACGCTGTGAACATAGTCATACCTCTGGCCATCAGTATAATGAAGGATAGTTGCTTACATGTAGAATGTGAATGTGAACTTAATACATTTCTTTTGCTCTTGTACTAATCGGTATGGCTTGTGCCCTGATACGGCTTCATTAAAGAGCAGAATGTATTGCTTAGTAATGAAGTAAATGATTGGGAAGATTGGACGTATTTTTTATAAATGCAATTTAGCTGATAAAGTAGTGAATCTTGTTTCGGACATGGATAACAACTGATGCTCAGCTATGACACCTGTCTTCCTCATGCGACTAACTTGTGCGGTGTTGGTGTGTGGGACGGTGGCAGGTAATAATTGGGTGTCTTAGAACTTCCTTTGCTTTATGGTACTCTGTACTGTTATGCTTTATACAGTTGTATTTTTTACCTGCTATGCTATAAATTGAAGGGTTCAAAGGGTTTGGTCTTGACTTGTCAAGAGGGACTATGTGAAATCTTGTTACTCTCTCTCTAGCATCTCTGATGCCACCCCGACTACCCTTTGGTCGGGGTAGCACCAAACCTTTACCATTACTTGTATTTTATGGCTAACAAGGTTTGTTGTATGATGTACTCCACATGATGGTTTCATGATGTGATGACTCTTGGCTATGGGGAGCCCCTTCCTCCTCCTAGTCCTTTTGTTCAGACCATTATATATTGCATGAAGAAAGCTGTTGATTCACAATTTAATTACTGCTTATGATATGACTACTTGTAATGCTGCTGGCCCGGATGATAAAATTCTTTGTCTTATTGATTTGATTAACATCATGGATTGGATCAATATTTATACAAATTTTATTAAAAAGAAGGAATCCCTTAGCATGATTGAAAAAATTTATATGGACCTCTCCAATTATGCTGAACGAATTGCTGCTGAGGAAAAATTTCGTAATACGCATATTCAGAAAGTATATGCTTGCTTGGAAAAAGAAAATGGTGACTCCTCTATTGATACCCCTGTCCCTTCTACTGCTCCTACTTCACCGCATCCTCTGATTTTTACCGAGGACCTTGATGAAGATAGTGCTTCTCAGTTAGAGTCTTTCTCACAAGAAATCTATGATGTGGGAAATCAATCTACCTTTGAATTTTGTCAAGCCAATAGTTGCCAAGTACCATTGGTACCTAGTCACGTCATTGAGTTTAAATCTGCAAAAACTGCTTTCAAACTTTGGAGCCTTCCCTCTGTCAACTTCCTTGCACCTATCTCTATTGAACTCTGGATCGCTCTTGCTCATCTTACTAATGAAGAGGTCCAAGCTTGCAAGCTTGCTGCTTTGCATAAGAGTCCTTCTTTTGATACTCCTATTGCCTTTGATACTGTTATCAAGATGAGCAGATTTGAACCTTCAAGATGTCCTTCTGAGCAGACCTGGGCTAGAACTAGAGGCCATTTTGATACTGGCTTTAATAGAATGAATCTTCATCAAGCTAGAATCTGGAACTGGAAAAGACCATTCTTTAAGTGCTGATGCAGTGGTAAATGCAAAAACAATTCTTCTATCATATGGTTTGATCACTCTATCTGGTATATAATGAATAATCTTTCCATTTTCTTTCCTAGTGCGTCTCTGCAATACCAGCTTAATGCCTTCTCTCTCTCTCTCTCTCTCTCTCTCTCTCTCTCTCTCTCTCTCTCTCTCTCTCTCTCTCTCTCTCTCTCTCTCTCTCTCTCTCTCTCTCTCTCTCTCATCTTAAATTCAAAATGAAAAACACAACACATACACACTTCCTCTCTCTCTCTCCCCCTCTCTCTCTCATCTATCATTCTTAATCCTCAATAAACTCTCTCTCTCTCTCTCTCTCTCTCTCTCTCTCTCTCTCTCTCTCTCTCTCTCTCTCTCTCTCTCTCTCTCTCTCTCTCTCTCTCTCACACACACACACACACACACACACACACACACACACACACACACACACACATTATAAATCTAACAATCTATTACTACCCAACACTATCTATATTTATTTGTCTATTAACCTAAATTATGGATCAATGCAAAATTCAAAACACATACACCTCTTCTCAAACACACACATACACTATCTTAATTAATTCTAACAATCTATTATAAACACTATCCTAAATCAATGCAAAATAAAAAACACTCTCTCTCTCTCTCTCTCTCTCTCTCTCTCTCTCTCTCTCTCTCTCTCTCTCTCTCTCTCTCTCTCTCTCTCTCTCTCTCTCTCTCTCTCTCTCTCTCTCTCTCTCTCTCACACACACACACACACACACACACACACACATTACAAATCTAATAATATATTATTACCAAACACTATCCTAAATAATACTAATAATCTATTACAAGAAAACAATATTCAAAACCATTCTAAATCAATGCAAAATTCAAACACACACTCTCTCTCTCTCTCTCTCTCTCTCTCTCTCTCTCTCTCTCTCTCTCTCTCTCTCTCTCTCTCTCTCTCTCTCTCTCTCTCTCTCTCTCTCTCTCAAACAAACAAACAAAACAATAAGCAAAACAAACAAAAATCAAGCACCAACCTCAAGCACTGATCTCCGAGCAGTGACCTTCAAGCACTGAACCTCAAGCAATAAACCTCAAGCACTGATCGCCCTCAATCACCATCAATCGCTCCAAAGACGCTCCAACCTGCAGAAAACAGAGTGAGAGAGAAGGCGTTGGATTGTGCAAATTTGAGAATTGAAACAGACATCGGAATCTAACGTCCACCACACACATCAGATTCCGACCTTCGTGCCCATTCAGGCCCGGGCGACAGGTGCCAGATGTCTTGAACGACTTTTTGGAATGCTGACGTGGACGTCGGATTTCAACGTCCGTCGCATTCCGACGTCCACGTTTGATAACACGTATTTAAAAAAGAAGAAGAGTTGCCACGTCATATCCACGTCGGATTGTTAGATTTCGACATGTCGGATTCCGACGTCCACTTCAAAATTTGGTTGCCACCACAATTTCCCGATCACCGGACTCCCATTTTGGGATTATTTGCTTGAACGTCATATTCTGACGTGTCGAATTGCGACAGACTATAAAATTTTTGAATATACGTCGGACGCCCATGTCAAAATCCGCGCGATATGTTATTGTGTTTGTTCATGATCAATTAATTGTCTATTTGTATATTCAGCTATATAATTTTCGATGTCTTTTTTAGAATTGATAATATTTCTCAAGATGCATCAACAAAAAATGATCGTTGAGTGTTGGTTTCATTTATAAGTTCTTTTTCTTTTTGAAAGTGGAATTTTTTCAAAAGGATATTGAAGAAAAACCTTCTATTTAATGAGCTGGATGAAAATTGTAAATCACACTAGTCGATCAATTTTAAATACCGAATTTCCAAGTTGGTCAATATTGGTTGGTTTGAATTTGCATTTCGGAATTTTTTTAACAGTGTACATTTTTCAATATTCATAGAATGTGAGTGTTTGACAAATCATACGAATCTAAATATTTATGATTGACGGATCATAAATAAATACTTAATTGTTGTCGGCGGATTATAAGGAAATGTGATGATTCTTAAGAGTGACGATTAATTCCTGATCTAGTAATTGAGCAGAGGTGTAACTTGTACTCTTTTAGAGAATTTGCAAGTCTCATAAATTGAAGCAGATGGATGGCATCAGATTTTTTTCTAGTTGATACTATAACCTAACTTGTTACAAATTCCCTTTAAACTCTCAAACATGTTTATCATATTCCACTTTAAAGCCAATCAAAGAAGCATGGAGTCATCTGCAAAAAGTTGATGAAAAATAGCTTTGTTGATCTTGCTCCCAAAAAATTTCCTCTTCTTTTTTGCTTTGATTAAATAAGAGGTGAAAGTGGAAAATTCAACTCATCACATATTGACACGCCACACATGAACCTTTTGTCATTTGCCACAAAAGATTCATGTGCAATGTATGAATATGTGGTTGGCTACAATGCTCAAAAAAATCGACATAATCTAAGAATGAAACTATTTTCTCAAAAACCAACATCAAAGATATAATGCAAGATCTTGACTTTTTTAAAACCAATAAGGTTTTGATTTTGTATGAAATTTTATGTTTTGTAAAATATATGTAGGATTCTAAATTGTTTGTTTTTGAATATATAGGATGCATGTAGATCATTATAATAGTTCAGACCACGTAAATTTTTGATATGGGGAAGTTTGACCTTTCAGGTGCTCGACCTTCTGCACATTTTTTTATATAAGTTACATGTGGAGACTTATTGATATGTGGTTTTTTTAACCTTATGACACATTGTACCATGAAAATAATTGTTGGAGCAAGCTAGGTTGATGCCCACGAAAAATAGTTGGATGGCAAGGATCTTTGAAAATTGTGAAAAAAAATTTTAATTTTTTTATTATGATGAATATAATTTAACATATCAAAAGTAGTTTCAATTGATGCACTAACAAGGCTAGCTACTATAATAAACAACAAGATTCTAGAATGCAAAAGATTTTAGTTGAAGTTTTTAGAAGGCATTGTTTTTCAAAAGCCGACATCCATTGAAATATGTAGGATATTAAAGGAAAACTTGAGGGAGGTTTACCAAGGACTGGCTGGCTATATGTATGGACCTTAGGTTTGTCTGATAAAGGTGTGTATTTTGTCATTTGAGTTTGCATTGAATACAAACTTTAAAAAACACATCATGCATGATGATGGAGCTTTAAAGGCATTCTCTCACACCTGTGAGAGTTTTGGGTGCACCATCCCAATGAAGATTCACCACATGGTGAATCTTTATTGGCTAGGATTCCACTTGTGAACGCGCATGCTGGCCATAAACAAAAACCATGGAAGAACTAATCTATGCAAGGCATGTACAACAAAAACCATTGAGAAACTTGATTCATACAATGCATGCGCCCCTTTGCATGCTCGGGAAAAATTCGTAGTCATTCAAGTATATATATTTAGTGAACCAAAAAAAATGCTGGTTATGGAATAAAAGGAGAAGGCTCACCACATGTGTGTGGGCTCCAAGAGGCTTCTTAGTTTCTTCGGATGGTTCCTTACTGGATCACCCATCCATGTGGCAAACTCCTTAGTGATCATCCTTGTTTTGTGTAGGTTTTTGGGCTTATTAGTGAGATTGGTGTGTCATCCATCCACATATGGGAGGGTTGTCCAAAGCCTGTACATGTGGTTGGGTAGTAAACCAAGCATCCTCATCATCATCATCATATAATAATAACTCTTTATTGCTTTACTTGAGCACTTTTCCTTATCCTTCACGAGTGGGTGAGCTTAGCTACAGCCAGAGAGAGAGAGAAAGGGAGTTGGGTAGCAACGGATTTTGCAAGCAAGCTCGCTCATGTCAGCTCTTCTTGCTAGCTCTGCTGATCAGCCCAACTCCCTGAGCCAGGCCTGTTTCAAACACCATGAGGTTTGGTTTATAATTCTGAGCACCGCAAATGAGGATTGACAGACGGTGCCTTAGAAGATAGCTGCGTTGCTAAAATCATTGCCTCTGACATAATTGGATGGCTAGTTCTCCTACCCATTCCCATCCTTATACGCAGCATTCTGGGAACTTGTGTGACCTCGGCAACGGAGGCATTTCCCTATGTAGATTGGGATCTGTGGACCGTGGTGGTGAATGTAACAGAGCTACTACTGTAGTTCACGTCTTATTCAAAGATTTGGGTTTTCAGCTGCTCAGTCTCGGCTGCCTTGGAAGCTCAGATGTGAAGCAGTGAAGTATGACTCTGCAAAAGTCTCATTGATTGAGCTTGTTCATCAGAAACGCAGACAGCAGCAGCAGGGAAGTAGGTGGCAAACGGAGCCCTTCAGCTCTGGAATTTGATGACCCATCGCCCAATTTAGAGAGTGCTTTCTTGAGGAGAGAGGAGGAGATAACAGGTGCAGTGTGACTCATTTAAATTTCATAGCCTTTCTTATTAAAATTGCTTAGATTAGACTGGATCAATGTGTTCTAGTTCAATCGTAGATTTTTTTTGTCTATTGGGTCTGCAAAGTTTTGGCTACGAGGTGGCGGCTAGCATGATTCAGACTTTGGAGCTCAGATGCATCTGGGTTTTTTTACAAAGTCTCACAGCTATGGGAAATTTGATGCTTCAGATAGAACATGACTACTGAGAAGCCTGATCAAACTAGTTATTGGATTTGCTCCCTTAACAGATCAGGTAAGACCTGCCCATATAAAAGTCAATTCTTGAATTTCGGACTTTGCCTAGAGGATGCATGTAGATCAGCTCGGAGATGTTAATGGCAATCACCGAACGGTTGTTGCGTTTGGTTTTGAAGAAGTGAAACTAGGTCTGCTGTCAACACTGAATGGCAGATTTCCAGTGGTAAAGTGTGATCTACAAGACTAGAACCTATGTGGCAGTGGGATTTCAAGGCAATTGATTGACACATCTAATGTGCTGAAGTGTGTAACCTAGAGGCTACAGGAATATTGATCGCGCACAAAGCCATAAATGATAATACATGTACTTAGACTAGACAAGGACTAGGGCTAGAGCCTAGCAGGGGTGGTCAAGTGATGCCACTGGCCACACCTTAGAAAATCGTTCCTACCCTTTCGGGTAGAAACCTATTGTATGTACCGTAC
>CM055109.1:21548404-21622316 GCA_029204225.1 Diphasiastrum complanatum | reverse complement strand
TTTGTGTGTATTTTGGAGGTACCTCCTGCCACAGAAATTTTAAGCACCAGTTGGTAATGCCACGATCTGGAATGCCTGCTGTGCCAGCTGGATTTTTAGCAAGTTCTGCCGGAATGATTAATGTGACAGGTGGCTTAGTGATCCATTCTGCAGGAATCTCCACCCTTTGCACTGAGCATTACGCAGGGAAGGCCGCAGCCCTCGGGCCTTCCGTGCAGTTCGGGCCCTGCCCTCGGGCTCCCGCCCTCCCAGCACGGAAGGCCCTTGGGCAGGGCCCTTCCCCCCCACGTAGTAGCGTGCTCCCCGTTGCTGCTGCTGAACGTTTTTGTCAATGGGGGACCAAAATTTTGCTGTCAATGGAGGACGAGAATTTTGGTCCCTGATATGTTATTTTGGAATTATACATGATCATGCAACCTTATATTCATACGGTTGCACAATACTGAATGTACTATGTGCCATGTGTCCTCACATGACTGGTCAATAGGTGTATTCTGGGACCCCATTGCAGCCACTGTGAGGTGAAGAATGTTAGTGATGTATCCTTAGTCACACCTACATCACAGCAGCTGGGTCACAGGTATAGGTGTGGGCCAATGTCGGCGGGATGGCATGTGGCACCGGTTACATTCCATTGAAGAATTGCTTTTAACTTAGAGTTGATGCGGGTTGCAGATTCTGCTAACCATAGCAAAGGCAGGTTTGCAAATTGTGCAAATCATTGGAAAATTTGTTAAATCAGAGAAGAATTTCTCGTTATCTAGCACATAAAAATCTCAATATACATGAAAATCAATGGTTAAAGAGCAAGCACTGAGTGTTCCCAGGTGAAGGTGCTACATTTGTCACCTGCAACATTCTGTAGCAGAGCCCTTGCTGTTGATAAGATATACAAGTATGTGGTGAGGTGCTCGAGAGAACGTGCGTCTAACCTTTGTTATGATCTATATAGCACCAAGCGTTTCCTTGTATTTCACGATTCATTTTCTATCAGCAAAGAGAAATTTCTAGAACAGATTAAAGCTACAGTTGCACCAGGTGTCTTTCAGTCATGCATAGCAACCTCTTAATATATTGTACAGCTAAGATTTTGAAAGCAATTAATTTTGTAACTATTTTTCTTGTGCAACAGAAGAACAAAGCTCATTGGAAATTGCGGTAGATCAAGGACAAGTTGCTTATGAACTAGAAGAGGCAAAAGTCTTGCTCTCTGAGTATTTGAAGAAGGAGCACATGGTTGCACATGTCCCCTTAATTGTTAGCAAAGCAATGCGGTTTCTCATCCACCTTGTCTCTCTGATGCACGCTCAACATCAAATCAGATACCTTTCCAGTAATTCTACCTTTATCTGTATTTATCTTCATGTATTCTTGAAATTTTCTCTGATTCAAATCACTGCATCTGTCTCTAGTAGCAATTGCATAGTGCTCTTTTAGCTTTAGTAACCTCGTTCTCTAAAGTCTGATTCTCAAGTTTGTAGGAAGGGAGCTGACAACAACAGAAATCAGAAGTACTTTACTATCTTTTTTGAAAAGCTCGGGTGCAGAGCAAGGCAGTAGATTCATTGACTACATTCTAAGCTTTCCAGCTGCTCCCCCTCCACAGAATGAGCTGACTGATCTTCCCATTAGCATTGAAAAAAACAATGACAAGGCAGTGAAAAAGAAGCAAAAGCCCGAGCTTCAAGAGCACTTGGATTACACGCTGTTTCCCTCGCTGGTATACCTTAACAGTCTTGGGATGACTCAAGAACAACTAGCAACAATACAGAGAAGATGCCCACAAATTGTTCGGTACAAGGTCGAGGAGGATATGAAGCCAGTGATCAGCTTCTGCCTGTCGCTTGGAGTGCCACCTTCTGAGATCCCTGGGATGGTTCTCAAGAGGCCCCAACTCCTCAAATGCAATGTGATCACAAATCTCAAGCACAAAATCAACCATTTGCAGGCTCTCGGAGTTGAAACCAAAAGCTTTCCAAAAATTCTGGTCTATTTTCCTCACATGCTGACATACAGCCAGAAAAAAGTCTCTGCTGTTGTCAATTTCTTGCTAGAGCTTGGGCTTTCCTCAAGTGAGGCAGGAGCAGTTCTTGTCAGATTTCCCCATATTGTTGGATATAGTATAACACTAAAGCTCAAGCCTGTGGCAACATATTTTTCTACTATAGGAATTGATCGGGTTTCAGCGATCATCATTCGTTCCCCACAAACATTAGGGTTGAGTCTTGAGGACAATATCAAGCCCACAGTGAAATTCTTTCTTAGCATAGGTTTTAGTAATGAGGAAATTGCTATAATCATAAATAGGTTCCCCCAGATTTTGGGTTTGAATCTTAACAAGAATCTGCGAAAGAAATGGGAATTCTTTTGCCAGATGGACTGCCCAAGGTCGGAGATTGTGAAGTTCCCTCAGTATTTTGGGTATGATTTGCAGAAAAGAATCATACCCAGGTATGAAATTTTGGCAGCAAATAATCTCAAATGGGGAGTGAATCGGTTGCTCTCGAACCCCGAGAGTCTGTTCTTAAAAATGGTGAAGAAAGCTGTCGTGGATGCACACAAAATTATGAACAAAAAAAAGATCTCAACTTCGAAGAGAACTTCCATTGTAAATCAACTGATCTTAGAAGAAGCTTTATGAATTTACTAATAAATTATGGTTGTGTCTGTGCCTCACTACAGATTGTATGATTCATGTAATTTGTAATAGTTGGAAATATGGTAACTGAAGGAGACTGCCAACACAAATGCCACTTTTGAGGCATGTAAACTTATTGCCCTTTTTATAAGATTGTTCTTTTTTATCAACCTAGTTGCACTATCCAACTTGTCTTTGCAAAATTGATTGCAGCTGCTTTGTCTCATTTCTGGGGATCAAAGTGACTACCCGTTAAGCATGTTACATGTAGTAACCAGGAAATTTTTGGAGGTGCCACATGTCCCAGATTGGTATTGAGACTGATCCTTTTTGGAACGTGCACAAAAACGTGATGTTGGGAACATGACCAGGGAACAAGGCATGAAAACATGATTGGGAGAGCGTTTCTTGGTGATTGTGACTCTTTTGATGTGGAAACACAAAGACCAGAAAAATAAGGAAGCACAAAATCTAGAGATATTTTATGCGTTGTTTTGTCTATGTAGCAATGTCCTTGCATGATTATGGTTTTTATCTTTCCCCTGTCATATTTATAAAACATGTAATTTCAACAAGATAAATAACTCATTCACATGGAAGTCCAATCTATTTACAAAAAGTTTGACAATTTGACCATTTTCAAGATTCTACTCAAAGGTCAATTTCACACTAGTGTAGATCAAGCTAATCTAACTTAATAAAAATGAATTATGTACATTCTTTCACACGTGGGAACAGACTCCACACATGTGAGATCCTATCAAGCTCAAATAACTTGAGATCTACAAGATACAACAAGTTGGAAGTGATATTTTAACAGTCCCTGTCCCTCTATTGCAGATGCATATATGATCAAGTCTGTCCAGAAAAATTCTAGCATGGCTACACGTTAGATTGGATTTTTGAAAAAATTGTCATTTTAGTAAACAATGGGAGTTTCTGATTAGAAAAATTCTCCCAAATTTGGCAGCCAATTGGGAAATGGATTGTGCACAATGTAATCATTCACAATTTGGCATTGATAGGACCAACTTCCCAAAATAACAATATGTGAGTAATCCGCATGCCTATAAGCGCGAATAATTGAGATTATTACTCGTCGATTTTTGCATATTACTCGTCTATTTCTCGCACTTTTCTCTCCATTACGCATATTTCTCGTAATCAGAGCCCATTAGTCGTTGAACCTCCATTACTTGCCCTCTAAGATTTCTCGCCAACCATCCACCATCTTTACTCGTCGACTGGCTAGAAGCCTCTAGACACCATTCTCTACTCTATTTTATTACTCTCCTATTTCTGGCCATCAGAGCCCATTACTCGCCATCAGACCTTTGTACTCACCTATAGCCTCCCAATCCTATTTTTGATCCCATCTCATATTGCTAGAGGATTGCTAGATGTTGTGGCCCAATGAAAAATCCTTCGCTGAAGGATGCCAAGTATTTAATAACCTTTATTGACGAATTCTTCAAAAGGACGATGGTGTATTTTATAAAGAAGAAATCAGAAGCTTTCAACTGCTTCAAAATCTTCAAGGAGTGTGTAGAAAAGGAGACTGTAAGGACGATCAAGGCCCTAAGGTTAGACAACGGTGGAGAATATATCTCTGTCAAGTTTAAGGAGTACTGACAAAGCCAAGGCATTGAGCAGCAGTTCATCACTCCTTAAAGTCCTTAGTCTAATGGATTAGTTGAGAGGAAGAACCGTACTTTGGTCGAATCTGCTAAGTGTATGTTGTCGCATGCATCGTTGCCCAAGAGATTTTGGGTTGAAACTGTCTCCATTGCAGCTTACCTCTAGAACAGATGTTTGACCAAGGCCCTCTCAGACAAGACACCCCACGAGGTGTGGACAGGCTCTAAGCCTTCTTTTTAGAACCTAAGAGTGTTCGGATGCAGTGCCTACGCGTAGATCCCAAAAGACACAAGGAAGAAATTGGACTTCCAAGTTCTCAAGACCATCCTGATCGGATATACTTCGTCTGATAACACCTACAAGTTGTACAATCCTGATACCCAGCAAATCTTGTATAGCCGGAATATAGTCTTTATCGAGGATCAATTCGTTGACCTCAAAGGCAAGGATATTGCTCAAGAAGATCCTACATCTCCTGCCATTAAAGCTTCTGGCTCAGGCATGTCTATTGTCGACCCACTTCGAGACAACGAATCAGATGAAGATGTTGCTGCTACCCAGCAACAAGTCCCAGGAGCGGTTCATCAGTCGAATCATCCCAGAAGATAAAGTCGAGTGCGCACATAGCCCACAAGGTATACTCCTGAGTCTGCCTGTCTCTTGATGCAGGAACCGATGACAGTCGAAGAGGCACTCAGCCAACCAGACTCTGATCTCTGGAGAGAAGCCATGGACAAAGAGTATTCCTCTCTAATCAAGAATCAGACATGGTCATTAGTCGAAGCTCCTATTGGCTTCAATATTATTGATCGCAAGTGGATCTTTAAGATCAAATATAATGCCAACAGAGCAATTGATCGAATGAAGGCTAGACTAGTAGCACAAGGATTCACCCAGATCTCGAATGTCGACTACAGTGAGAGTTTTAGTCCAGTCGTCAAACATTTGTTGATCCGAATGCTCTTGTCTTATGCTGCAGTTGCCGACCTCGAAGTACATTAACTTGATGCACAAACAGCCTATCTGAACGGAGTCATACAAGAAGATATCTACATGATCCAGCCCAAAGAATACATTCTGGAAGGCATGAAAAATCATGTCTGTAAACTCCACAATGCATTGTATGGCTTAAAACAGTCTGCCAGAGCTTGGTTTCAGAGGAATAACACATTCCTCATTGAACAAGGATTCAAACCAAGCACTGTTGACTGCAACGTTTATTCAAGGTCAGTACAACAATCCTTCATTATCATCACCTTGTACGTTGATGAGACGTTGCTCTTCAGCAACAATACCAAAATGGTCAAGGATGCAAAACAGATGCTGTTCTCAGAATTTGACATGACTAATCTGGACGAAGCTCACTTCTGTCTTGGAATTCAAATCCATAGAGACAGAGCAAATCGACTGATTTACATCACTCAACAAAGGTATCTTCACAATGTTCTTAACATATACAATTTGATGAATTGTAAATTAACTCACTCACCAATGGATCCAGGTCTGCATCTGTCAAAGGACCAATGTCCCCAGACCAAGCAGGAAGAGGAGCAGATGAGAGAATATATGTATCGATCGATACTTGGATCTCTCATGTACGCAATGGTTTGTACAAGACCATATATCTCTTTTGTTGTAAGCTCACTCAGCCAATATATGGCTAATCCTGGCATTACCCATTGGAAGACTCTTATTCGAGTCATGAGATATATAAGCTACCATGGACCAGTGTATCTGCTATGGAGATGTTAGCAACGACAATCTTCATCAGCTCAATGGCTATTCTGATGCAAGCTGGGGAGGAGATGGAGACAATCGTAAATATACATCTGGATTTACATTCTTCTTCAACGACGGTCCTATTTCATGGAACAGTCGTAAGAAAACCTCTATCGCACTTTCTTCTACTAAAGCAGAATACATTGCTACTTCTCAATCTATTAAGGAAGCGTTTTGGTTGAGAAATTTGTTGTCAGACATCAATCTGTATCAGTACATCCCCACAATTTTGTTTTGTGATAACCAAAGTGCTATTGCCTTATCGGCCAATCCTAGATCTCATTCTAGGAGTAAGCACATTGAGATCAGATATCAGTACATCAAGGGCAAGGTTCATGACAGGGACGTAAGCTTAACGTACTGCAGAACGCAGGACATGGTTGCAGACATTTTTACGAAAGCACTCAGTATTAATGCACACAATAAATTTTGTGCATTGCTCAGTCTGATCAAGGCATTCATGGATCCAGATTAAGGGTGAGTGTTGGATTTACTCCTTCTACTCTCCTAAATTCCATTTTTTAATCTGCCTCCATTCTTGCTGCATATTTACTAATGTTGTCACGCAGCCTGCATATTTACACGCAAATTTGCACAAACGAATAAAGGGAGGAAGAATCGCGAACACTGTGTTTTTACACAGGTTATGGTGACAGGCGAAAAGGGGGACACTATCTTACAGAATGTCAAAGGTGCCCTAAAAGCTAAGGCACCCTGTAAATCTTATCCTAAGGCCATTCTTAAGAGTGACCCACTTTTCGCATCATCACCAACGTTCACTTCAGCACTGGCTGACGTCGCACCCTTTTTATGCTCACTCCATGCAGTTGCGCTAGCAGATTGGACAATGATTGCAGCCACCCATGATCTCCTATAGACAGCACATCCACTCTGTACTTTCACATCTGCACACCTATAATATTATGTATATATATATATATATCGGATACCATTCGTGTATTCGATATAGAGAGAGTTATATGATGATGATCAGATGATCAAGTGAGTGAAGAAGAGACTAAGATATGGCAAAAAGTACAAAAAGGACCAAGAATGGATCCTAATCCGATCCTCGAGAGGGATTGGTTGTCAGATTACTTGATCTATCGATCTACTTCAGATCAAGATCAATCTAGATCAATTCTAGACACAAAATCCTAACAAGAACAATCATTAATTGAAAGTAAGTGTACTTTATGGTTTCACACGTGTGAAACACTATCTGAGTACGGACTCCAACCTGAAAATCAAGTACACATTGATAGAACCTCAAAACAATCAAAACAAATGTAGACAAATGAAGAGAATCACTCAAAATTGCTTCCAAAACCAAGATTGGTGTCTCACATTGATTATGGCCAAATGTGGCTCTATATATACAATAAGTGAGATCTCGTGGTACTGATCATCCCTCTGATCTCACATGCGTGAAGGTGCTTTGTCATATGATGATTCATCATGCAAAACTGACCTTTGGACAAAACCTTCTATTTTGAGCACTTTTGGTCCATTTTCCTTCTATATGGAGATCTACTTGGAAATCTTCTAGAAGTCAAAATTCGCCTACTTCAGCTTATTCCACACATGTGAGCTGTCCTCTACACATGTGATATGACACCTAACCAAAAGATGTGGCTCATGCAATCAATAGATTGATGCCATGTGTCATATGTCTAGAAAACTAGTTTTTGGCCTTTTTAGCCACTAGAACTTGAATAAAATCATATGTACAACCTATATGATTTTTGGTACATGACAAGTACACTATTTTCACACGTGGAAACAGGATCCACACATGTGTGTTTATCTATATACAAGATTTTTGGCCTCTACCAAGCTTATTTTTGCATTTTTCACACTCCTCAAAAATCTAGCTTGATGGAAGACATGATGATCTTGAACTTGACTCCATGGGCTGAATTGGTTTTTGCTGGCTCAAAAGGTGTGAAGTTCAGCCAATGAGCTTGATGTTGATCTGAAATCACCATATCCATGATAGTGCTTCTTTGATGTTGACATCTTTGATGAGCTTGAGAGCTTTGCACCATCCTAGCACCTCCAAAATTGATTCCTTCCAATTTTCATGTAGATGCTTGACCTTGAGGCTTGCTCCACATGAGATATGCTCCTCTTTCCCTTGAAATGTGAGCCACATGGGTTCAACCATGTTTCTTGAGTTTCTTTTTGGAATCACAACTTGAGAAGGCCTCTCCTCCTCAATCCTTGGCACACTTGAACCTTGAGATGACTCCTTAAGATCCTCTTCATGATGCTCCTTCTTGATGGAGATCCGTGACCTCCATGTCTCATAATGATCACAACAAGTATGACCATTCAATATGCACTTCCTATGATTATCAAGATTACTTATGCTAGAAACATAAGTCCAAAAATCACCACAACTTGGCATGATTTTTCCAATATTGAAATCAAAAGGTATTTCCATCTCAATAAGGCTAACTACTTGCTTATGGATATAAGTGTCCACTTTGGATGCGTCACTTATTCTCATAAGAAGTTTACAACTTGCCTTTAAGATTGAAAACTTACAATTTTCATCTTTATGAATGAACACATCATTCATGATCTTATTGAAACCAAAAGATCCTGCATTATGAAGACATTTCCATTTTCTTGACTTCATATCTAATGTAAGTTTACAAGGAAAACACGCTTTGCTATATTTTAAGGCATCACGCTCAACTAGTATTGCCTTAATCCACCTTTGAGATACAAAAATCTCCTCAAAGCAAAATGGTTCTGCATAAGTTGACATGAGAGCATAAATGAAACTATTTTCATTTTGTGATTGCTCCTTATTCTTGATTGATTTCTCTTGGATAATAACAATAAGTTTGAATTTGTCCAAAGTTCCAAGCAAAATACTTTCCAAGGACATAAAATAAATCCAAATTACTTTCATGAAAGTGACATCTATTTTTGCATCTTGAACCAAACAATGCACTTCCAAATGAAAAATTTCAAAAGATTTGACATGTGTTGTGATGGACTCTTGAAGACAAATCTTGCAAGTCCTTGTGAGACTCCAAGCCTCATTCACCTTTCCACAAAGGAAACACCTTTCCTTGGACTTGTCCTTCTTGTATTTGCATTTCGAACTTGAAGCTCCATCCTTCACCTCGGCCCCCTTGATTTGGTTCTTCTTGGATGGATTGGTCTTCTTTTTGTAGCATCTTGAGAAAATATATCCTCCCTTGCCACAAAGGTTGCACTTAGGATCCTTTCTTTCCTTCAATAGGATGCCACCTATTGATGCCATGTGAAAAAAAAAACCTGTGATATGATTCTACAAATGTAATTTGTGACTTTCAAGAGACTAGATTTGAACATCTTCAATAATTTAGAATGATCTACAAAAGATCTAGTCACAAACCTAAGAATCAATCTTCACACTAATGACTAGTCACTTGGAAACTTTGCTTTGATCACTAAGACAAAAGCACACAATCTTTGAATCAAATCACAAAAGAAATCTGATCCAATCTCCTATTGGACTCATCAAATGCCAATGACTCTTTCTTTTGAAAGTTGAAATGGATATGAAAAGATTTGACACCTAGATTTTCCTTTTCACTTGACTAGTTCTCTCAACACATGAGATTCTTGAACAAAAGATGGGTTTTGTTTCAAACACATGAAAATCAAACTTAATCATTTCTTTTGGACTCACTCTTGACCCAAATAATCTCACTCTTGAGATTTAGAATGAATTTGATTTGATTTAAAAACAAACTATACCACCAAATTTTCACAAAGCTTAAAAATTAGACAACTAGAGATTCACAAAGATCTCAACCATGCATGAATACTCAAATATGGACTCCTCCTCATTCTAGACATCAAATGGGATCACAAATTGACCCTCACAATCTCACAAAGAAAGTTGAATAGAACTAATTTGAGTTTCATACATACTATGTCAATTTTTGCTCAACAAATTGAATTCAATCACTCCTATTGGATTCCACCAATTACTCTACTTTTTAAGACTTGAAATGTAATTCAAAATCAAAAGTTGTGATTTTTCTCACTAAGATATTGTGCTTCAAAGAGCTAATGCCACTTAGAAAGATTTGATCACTTAGGAAGAGACAAACTCTCGACCAATAACAACACAAAATGAGCCTCTGGATCTTGCCCTCTACAAAGGAAGGAACTCTTAGAAAATTGGATCTCTCTCTACACATTTTCCATAGACACCTTAATGACTCTTTTCAAACCTTACAGTCACTCAAAAAAATTGAGTAGGGTTAAACAATGTGACTTGGACCTCAATCTCTTTTATAAAACTCTCAATTTAAGCCAATCTATGTCAAATTCTACAAAAGATTTGCATAGATGCTCTGTATGCACTAGAAACTCTCAAAGGTTTCACTTGGAGGACAGATCCAAGGATGTTTTCTAGCAAATTGATGCTTCTAAACTTGACCCTATCACTCTTGAACAAATCTAGAGTGATGGTACAATGGATTTCAACCTCTCACATTGCATATCACTCCTTAATCTATGAGTTTTAGCAAAATCTCTCTCAACTTCAACATGCACTCAAAAAATCAGAGATAATCAATCAATGCACCTAATTCAAGCTTCAAATTTAATTTCTTGGCTGATCTAATCCAAGAATCAAGGGATTAGATTCTCTATAGAAAATGCTTGATTTTGCACCAAGAATCACTCAAATTGGGTATGTGAGTCAAATTCTACAAATTTTTGAAATTTCTCAGTCAAAATCGGAGCTGTACAGCCTCACACGTGTGAAAAGGATTCCTACAGCTCACAACAAGATCTGGACCAAAAATTTTGAGGATAGCTATCAAATCCAACTCGCTACACAAAATTTGACTAGTTTCCAAAAAACTGCTAATTTTGGCTTTGATTTGGATTAACCCTATCAATTTCAACAAAACCTCTTGTACTAGGCTCTGATACCATGTGCAAAAAGTACAAAAAGGACCAAGAGTGGATCCTAATCTGATCCTCAAGAGGGATTGGTTGTCAGATTACTTGATCTATCGATCTACTTCAGATCAAGATCAATCTAGATCAATTCTAGACACAAAATCCTAACAAGAACAATCATTAATTGAAGGTAAGTGTACTTTATGGTTTCACACGTGTGAAACACTGTCTGAGTACGGACTCCAACCTGAAAATCAAGTACACATTGATATAACCTCAAAACAATCAAAACAAATGTAGACAAATGGAGAGAATCACTCAAAATTGCTCCCAAAACCAAGATTGGTGTCTCACATTGATTATGGCCAAATGTGGCTCTATATATACAATAAGTGGGAGCTCGTGGTACTGGTAATCCCTCTGATCCCACATGTGTGAAGGTGCTTTGTCATATGATGATTCATCATGCAAAACTGACGGTTGGACAAAACCTTCTATTTTGAGCACTTTTGGTCCATTTTCCTTCTATATGGAGATCTACTTGGAAATCTTCTAGAAGTCAAAATTTGCCTACTTCAGCTTATTCCACACATGTGAGCTGTCCTCTACACATGTGATATGACACCTAACCAAAAGATGTGGCTCATGCAATCAATAGATTGATGTCATGTGTCCTATGTCTAGAAAACTAGGTTTTGGGCTTTTTAGCCACTAGAACTTGAATTAAATCATATGTACAACCTATATGATTATGGTACATGACAAGTACAGTATTTTCACATGTGGAAACAGGCTCCACACATGTGTGTTTATCTATATACAAGATTTTTGGCCTCTACCAAGCTTATTTTTGCATTTTTCACATAAGAGAAGAGGTTTCATTCCTCATTACAGACAAAATAAAGCTTCATAGGGCACGGGGTTTCGTCCGCTATTGTATTGTGCTCTCATTATTAACTTGTATACATGATATACTTAATTTGATACAGCTCTTTGTTCTGCATTCAGATCTATATTAATATTGCTATGCTTGTTCTTCATTTTGTCTCTTTCTAGTTGCTCTTTTTGATAATAGACGATCAACTTTTAGTCTTGTTTTTCACGAATAATTCTCGACTAATTATCAGTTGAGCACAGTCTACCTCTTTGTGAATCATTCGCGACAGATAATTTGTCTTGCAATTCACGACAAATTATTCATCTAGCGCTTTATCCATTAAATGTTTGGCTACGTAATCTAGAATGACTGTGATTCTATATCTAAAGTTCTCTTCATTATAATAGGCGTAGTCATGCTTATGAAGAGAATCAAGTAACTCATTCCGCTGCACACGAACATTTTTTGTTTGAGTTCTCTTCTCGTTCGTTTCTTGTTCAAGTTCGTTTCTCGTTCATGTTCGTCATTTATTCTTCCCTCTCTCTCCAACACAGAGGGAGACCCGAGGAGAGCTGAATGGATCAGAAAAGATGAGTGCGCAATGGCGATCATCGTTTAGTCCATAAATGAAGATCTACTCATGTAGATTGAAGACTGCGAAAGCAGCCATGGTGCGTGGAAAAGATTAAAACAGAAGTATGAAGTGAGGACTGCAGCTTCACAATTACCTGCAATCCAGACGATGGGATGGCAACCAGTTGGATCAGCATGTTGAGAAGATTAGAACGATCTTTGCTCAGCTCGCTGCATCAGGACAGGAGCACCAGGTCCCAACACCACATCAGCTGATGTACTTCATGAAATCTCTACTGATGTCCTATCAGCCGCTGAGAATGCTCATACTGAGTCCACCAGATATGACATTCGACAAAGCAGTCAGTCTTGTCACTGATGAGAGACTGGAGGATGTACAATAGCGTGCAGAGCTGCAATCAGCTGGATATGCAAAAAACAAACCTTGGTGGCTCAATCCTCTTGCGAAGTTGAATATGTTGCAACTTCAAAGGTGGCGAATGAGGTAGTGTGGCTGCAGATGATGCTGGAGGCAATCGGGATACCACAAGAAGGGCCAAGCACAATGATGATGGACTCTCAGAGTGCCATCTATCTATCCCAGGATCCTGTCTTCCGTTCAAAGACAAAGCACATACCTCTGAAGTACCATCACATTAGAGATTTAATCTCGAAAGGAGAGCTCCAGATCTAGTACATAAAGTCATAAGACATGATTGCACATCTGCTCACGAAGCCGCTCGACAAGCCACTCTTTGCCAAGCAAAGAAAGACAATTGGATTGAACGTACAAAGATGCAAGGTTCAAGAGAGAGTGTTAGAAATGGTGAACTCCTACAACTTTGTCGCAGCAGATGCACTAGTCCATGTTAGCTCGAATATACCTCATGGCTCTTATGAGAGCTTTCCAATGGGTAATGCTAGGGTTAGCCATATATTGGCTGAGTGAGCTTACTGCAAAAGAGATATATGGTCTTGGACAGACCATTGCGTACATGAGGGATCCAGGTATCGATTGATAATGATACTCTCTCATCCGCTCTTCTTCTTGCTTGGTTTGGGGACATTGGTCCTTCTACAAATGTAGGCCTAGAACTTACAATTCATTAGATTGTGTCTGTTAAGAACATTGTGAAGATACCTTTGTTGAGTGATGTAAATCAGTCGTCTCGTTCTATCTCTGTGGATCTGAATGTCCAGACAAAAGTGAGCTTTGTCCAGATCAGTCATGTTGAACTCTGAAAATAGAATCTGCTTAGAATCCTTGACCAAATTGGTATTGTTGCTGAAGAGCAACGTATCATCCACATATAAGGTGATGATAATGAAAGATTGCTACACTGACTTGGAATAGACGTTGCAATTAATAGTGCTTGGTTGGAATCCTTGTTCGATGAGTAATGTGTTGATCCTCTAAAACCAAGCTCTGGCAGACCATTTCAAGCCATAAAGTGCTTTGTGGAGCTTACAAACATGATTCTTCATACCTTCCAAAATGTATCCTTTGGGCCGGATCATGTAGATGTCTTCTTGTATAACTTCATTCAGATAAGCTGTTTGTACATCAAGTTGATGTGCCTCAAGGTCGGCAGCTGCAACATAAGATAGGAGGGCTCGGATCAACGAATGTTTGACTACTGGACTGAAAGTCTCACTATAGGTGACATTGGAGATCTGAGTGAATTCTCGTGCTACTAGTCTTGCCTTCCTACGATCAATTGCTCCATTGGCGTTGTAGTTGATCTTGAAGATCCATTTGCAATCAATGATATTGCAGCCAATAGGAGCTTCGACTAGTGACCACGTCTGGTTCTTGATCAGAGAGGAATACTCTCTGTCCATAGCTTCTCTCCAGAGATCAAAGTTTGGTTGGCTGAGTGCCTCTTTGACTGTCGTCGATTCCTATATCAAAAGACACGGAGACTCAGGAGTATACCTTGTGGGCTGTGTGCGCACTCGACTTGATTTTTTGGGAGGATTTGACTAATGAACCACTCCTGGGACTTGTTGCTGGGTAGCAACAACATCTTTTTCTGATTCGCTGTCAAAAAGTGGGTTGACAATGGACACGTCTGAGCCAGAAGCTCGGACAGTCATATCAATGGCAGGTGATGAAGGTTCTCTTGGAGCAATATCCTTGCCTTTGATGTCAACGAACTGATCCTCAATAAAGATTGTATCCCGACTATACAAGATGAGCTGAGTATCAGGATCATACAGCTTGTATGTATTATCAGATAAAGTATATCCAATTAGGATGGTCTTGAGACTTTGGAAGTTCAACACTCTTAGGTTCTTCACAGAAGGCTTACAGCCTGTCCACACCTCGTGGGGTGTCTTGCCTGAGAGGGCCTTGGTCGAACATCTATTCTGGACGTAAACTACAGTGGAGACAACTTTGGCCTAGAATCTCTTGGGCAGCGATGCAACACACACACACACACACACACACACACACACACACACACACACACACTCATTTGCAGTTCAATGTCCTTCAAGGGCTCATTAGCTTTTTCAAATTTAGTGAATGTCATATAAAGATCATTTTTTAAGAAGCTATTAAAAAGTTGAATAAATGAGTCAAACATTATAAAATTCTCTAGATTTCTTATGAAAATCTATCATGAAATATGTTGTGAAGAATTTAAGCTCTCTATACACTATTTAAAAGCATGGAAGTGTTACTATCTATGGGGAATGCAATATGCGACTTTCAAATTTGAAGCCTAATTGTGATCTATGGCATCTTTCATGAATGTTATGTCTTTGAAAATAGCTTTTCTACATTAAGCCTCAAAGAGAGTTTGCATGTGAGAAATAAGAGATTTTGCAAACATATACAAGGACTTTTGATGTTCCTAGATCGTCTTGTCAATGATTTTGCATGTGAGAAATAAGACTTCACTCTATAGTTCTTTGTGGTCATCGAATCCTTTTGCAAATTGTCATAAAAAAAAAAACTTGTCTACATAAACATGAGTGGATTGAAATCTAGACCACCAATGGGTGAGCAAAGTACATGTCAAAAATAAAAATGTTGGACCAAATTGTGGTTTTTCTGATTTTTATTGCTGCAAAAATGAGTTAATGAGATGATTCAAAGTTTGAATTTCACTCATGAATCTTCCAACTTAATGTAGGACAATTTTTTATTGAGCATGCTTGACTATAAACCTAGAGAAGAAAGGTCTCATTGAGGACAATAATTTTTGGTGAATGATGTGTATTTTCTTGGCCAAGACTATGTTCATATTGGTGAAAGAAGTTTGTAAAAACGTTGATGTTAAAGGAAGTGCCTAAGCATTGGCCAAGACCATGCTCATATATGGAGATCACTTTAGTAGATGATAGTTGCTTTTAGTTTGTAGTCATCTTAAAAACATGCACTCAATGCATGATAATTAAAGTCGTTTTCATTTTGGCCTTGCCTTGCAAAAGCAAGACTATGTGATGAGGTGCATCAATGAAGTTTGTGAAAAAGTCCATGTTAAAAGAGGTGTCTAAAATTTTGGGGATGCTTTAGTAAATGAAAAGTACTTGTGAGTCCTAGTTTCAAAATACATGCAAGTAATAATTCAAGCAACATGCAACATAAAGCCAAAATGCAATATGAGTGCATGTGGGATGAACACGAACACTCATGTGGAAGGGAGGTTTTTTTTGAATCATGCAAATTACTGCACCATGATGATGCATGCACCGTGCACTTAACATGGGACACCAAGATGGTGGGGGGGGGGAGAGAGAGAGAGAGAGAGAGAGAGAGAGAGAGAGAGAGAGAGAGAGAGAGAGAGAGAGAGAGAGAGAGAGAGAGAGAGAGAGAGAGAGAGAGAGAGAGAGAGAGAGAGAGAGAGAGAGAGAGAGAGAGAGAGAGAGAGAGAGAGAGAGAGAGAGAGCTAATGACAATGCATTCAAGCTTCAATAGCTTTCACTCGCGAGAGGATTCTTTCAATTCGTATTGGCTTGCAATACAACTTTGATTTATGATGAAGTCTATGTGAAAAATGTAGGATCTAGAGTGTTTAGACTTCCAGTAGATTCATTCAAGCATTGGAGTTTGCAAGATGTCCAAATCAATTAAGACTAGCCTCAGATTTTTGCTAAAAACATGAAGCTCTATACAAGCTAGAAGTCTCACTTTGGGACAATAGCATCAAGATGGTAAAGGACCCAACTGCCGAAACATCGATCTAACTCTCTGAGGCATGCCAAGGGAAAGGAGCCCATCACTTTGAATCCCCCATCCGGAGATTTTCCAAAAGGAAAAGCACCTGCCCCCATGGCATAGTTGAGTCCTAAGGTATCAAAGAGTATCAAGAAGCTCGACAAGGTCTTGAAAAGGATGGGAGTTAACAATGACAACCACCAGTCTGTCACCCCGAGAACGTAAGCCTCTCTACAAGGCTAAGACATCTGAGTAGAAGGTGAGGTATCAAGACCAAGTTAATAATCTCCCACCAAATGCACGAAAAATCCGACAAGAGATGCCGTTGAAGAGCCCAAGCATGTGCACGACATACCGCAATACTTCAAGGACTATGAAATGATGAAGCGGTACATCCTCATCTTCACGTGAAGAATCATCTGCACCACATTAGACATATTAGGTAGATATAGTTTAGTTCATCTTTGTCTAGGAACGTTCAATAGTTGTAGATTAGGATTGACGATAACATAGAGTAGTTAGTCGTTAATGGTAGTGTAGGACTAGGTAATTAGAAGTCCAGATCCTAGGCGACCTAGTTAGATCTATAGTAGATAATCATTAGGATATGATAATTAGGCTAGATTAGATTAATTTCATAAGGATTAGCGGTTCAATGGTATAGCCATAGGCTAGATAGCCTTAATTCAGATAGATTAGTTAGGTAATTAATTAAGCTTGAGCTAGATAGAGTAAATTTAAAATAGATCGATAACGTTCAATGACATGACCCCGACCATAGTAGATAGATTAACTTAAATTAGGTATTTTAGATCTAAGCAGTCAATTGAATAGACCTTAGAGTGGCTAGATCGATTAGATCAACTACGATAGACTTAGGGCTAGTTTAGTCCTAGGATAGTCGATCACAATCTGTAGAGTAGCTTATCTACGATTAGATTACTTTCTTAGAAATAGATCGTTAAATAGATTGGATTACATAGATCTAGATTAGATAGTCTTAAGTCCAATTTTTTTAGATAGATTAGGCTTAGAGCACGGTTAGATCAGAATAGCTAGATTAAATTCGATCAACTTAGGTTAGAGGCCCCGCAACATAGCCTAGCCGTAGTCTTAGACTAGAATAGATCAACAATATTCTAAGCCAAGTAGAAATCAAATTATATCAAGGTCGGTAGGTTAATTGTTGCGCCATCAGACCCCATACCAAAAATCCTACCTTGCCCTTATATGCCGTGCAAATCCTCGACCTATCATACCTCTTTTTCCCTTGTAAAACACCTATGAAACGCCCTGAATAGTCTGAAAAGAGCATTACTGTTATTTTTGGTAGTCCCTGTCAATTTTCAGAGAAAAAGGACAAATATTGGTTGTACTATCAATCATTAAGAGTTATTGATTACCTAATCCAACGATCTATCAAGTTCTAGATGTTAGATCTTGATCTAGATGCTTTACACTATGATTTAAGCAAGAGCAATGGATCAAATGATCAAAAACATGGATGAGCGGCCTCACACGTGTGGAGGACAGTACCAAGATTCCAAGTTTGATTATCTATCAAAGCATCAAACTCTACTTGCATTGCATCTCTCCAAACTTGTGATCTACTTGCATCTTCATAACATGATGGCACTTCAAGCATTGTGGTTAGAAAAGAGTAAGAGGTAGAAGGAGATGTGTCTTCCCTTTTCTTTCCTTTCTCAAAGTATGTGAGCCTTGAAGGCTCGGCCTTGCTCCTTGTGGATCTTCTCAGCTCTTTGGCACATGATTTTGATCTTCCAAAAGATCACTTTCAAGATATTAGATGAATTTGGAAACAACTTGTAACTTTGAGATTCATCAAACAAGACATCCTTGTTAACTTTTACTTTCTTTGAAATAGGATCAAATATCCTATCTCCTTTGCTATTTTCACTATAGCCTACAAATATTCCTTTGAAGGAAGTTGCATCTTCTTTCCTTCTTGTTTCCAAAGGAATGTGGACATAACATATACATCCAAACACTTTAAAATCTTTTACATTGGGCTTATTGCCAAACAAAGCTTGAAATGGTGAGATCCCACCAATAACACTACTAGGAAGCCTATTACATAAGTAATTAGCACAAGTTATGGCCTCCCCCAAAAAGTGATGGGTAGAGATGCATCAAGTCTTAAAGACTTTGCACATTCACAAAGACTCCTATTTTTCCTCTCGGCCACCCCATTTTGTTGGGGGGTGTAAGGACAAGTGAGTTCTCTCTTAATGCCATTGATCTCACAAAAGTCTCTCATCTTGTTGGAGATATACTCTCCTCCATTATCACATCTTAGAACTTTAATTCAAGAACTAAGTTGCTTTTCCACTAGAGACTTAAACTTTACAAAAGCTTCATATACAAGGCTTTTCTTAGGCAATAATTCAATCCAAGTGTATCTAGTACAATCATCAATAAAAGTCACATACATTAAAGCTCCTCCATTACTTTCATGAGAAAAAGTATGTACATCTGAATGGATAAGATCTAAAGGTGAGGTAGATCTTGTTAAAGATCTCTTGTAGAAAGTCTTGTGTGACTTTGCAAGGCCACATGCCTCACACACTTTGCCACACTTCTTGAAAGCTTTTGGTAGGCCAAGAGCTAGCTCCTTTGATGCCATGGATTCCATTGATTGAAGATTAGGATGGCCCAATCTTTTATGCCAAAGCTCCACTTGAGTCAACTCCTCCCTAACCATATTCACACTTTCAATAGCCACATTAGCATCCAACTTGAAAAGCCTTCCTTGCTTAATGCCACTAGCTATGCACTTATTATTTTTCAAGATGGAACACACTCCATTCTTGAAATGTACATCTAGTCCATTGTCTATTAATTGGCCAACACTAAGCAAGTTATTTTGTAATGGATGGAACATACAAAACATTATCAAGATCTATCCTTTTAGATGATCCTAAGCATAATGGAATAGATCCTATGCCATCTATCTTGCATTCTTGATCACTAGCTGTCTAGATTGATTTCTTAGAATCATTGCAAGAAAGTAGATAAGATAAATAATGCTTGTTGAATGACATGTGGGAACTAGCCCCACTATCAATCCACCATGATTCTTGGCTTGATGTTGGTGTAGGTGCTACCATCAAGGATGTGTTGAATACATCCTCTTCCTCCTCCCCTTGTGCAAGATTGCCTTGATCTTCATTCCCTTGTGCATTCTTCTTCTTATAGCATTCGAAAGCAAAGTGTCCTTTCTTCCCACAAAAGAAACACTTCAACTTTGCTTTGTTCTTTTGCTTCCCTTTGGAGGTAGATGCTCCATCCTTTGCCTCGGCCTCCTTGCCTTGGATCTTCTTGAAAGGATGAGACTTCTTCTTGCCTATAGATGTGAAGTTTGCTTTCTCATCACCATTATGTAGTGATAAGGACCCCATTCTCATTTTTGAGGTGTAGAATCCTACTCTCCTTGGCCACAAGAACATTATGCAATTTTTCAATTGATGGAAGTTGGTCTTGAATAGCAAAAGATTGAACTAGATTAGAGAAATCATCTCCTAATCCATTCAAGATTACTTGTACTAGTTCATTATCTTGGATCTTCTCTCCTATAGATCCCAATTCTTTGTTCAAGGATTTTATCCTTAGGACATACTCTTGTCCATTTTCTCCACTTCCCCTCATGTTTTGCAATATCAAGTTTCTTAGCATAAGCACTCTTGAAGTGTTATTGGATTCATAAATGTTCTTTAGTGAATCCCAATCCTCTTTTGATGTGGTACAAGAAGCCACCTCCTTCAAGAGGTCATTGCTTACATTTAACTTCAAGCAACGTAGGGCTAATCTAACCCTCTTCTTGTATTTTAGATGTTCTTGGGGAGCTTGAGGCTCTTCCTCAACTCCTAAGACAATATCAAAGAGATCATGAACCACTAGTAGTGATTTCATTCTTACTTTCCAAATGGAATAGTTTGTGGAAGTTAGTTTCTCACTAGATTCTAACATATATCCACCCATGGATGTCATTTTGAATGAAAGCCTAGAGACACTCAAAGTTCTCTTGATAAGGTGTGATCTAAGATAGATTTCTAGCTTTCAAAAAGCTTCTAGTCTGGGCCCAATCAATCCTAGTTCAACTTGGATGATGGTATAATAGATCGACTACAAATATCCTAGCAATCCACTCCACAAAGAAATTGATTCCAGTTCAAATTGGTTTGATATTCCACACACACTTAAGATCTGAACAAATCAGCCTTAAAGATCTGATCTAATGCTTCAAAATGAATTACTTCAATGACTCAAATCACTATTTGATCATTAGCATTCAATAGATTGAACCTAGATCTAGACAATGCACTAAAAACCTTGAATTCTGGACTAGTATGCACTTTTTTGAATCAAAGACACTTATGGAAGTTAATTTGAAGGTTGTTGTATGGTTTCACACGTGTGGATAGTACTTCAGCAGCCCACAAATTGATCTTGACCAAAAACAATGATGTTACTTCTCTCTTTGAACTCGCCCTCTCAATTAGAACTCAAAAACAACAAATTGTCAATGATTTCTCAAGTACTATTAATCATTTAGATCACTCTTAGACTTGGCTCTGATACCATGTCAATTTTCAGAGAAAAAGGACAAATATTGATTGTACTATCAACCATTAAGAGTTATTGATTGCTTAATCCAAAGATCTATCAAGTTCTAGATGTTCGATCTTGATCTAGATGCTTTACACTATGATTTAAGCAAGAGCAATGGATCAAATGATCAAAAACATGGATGAGCGGCCTCACATGTGTGGAGGACAGTACCTGTACGGCCTGTTTACAGAGAGTAAAGTACATTAACATTCAAATGCATTTCATTCATCAAAACCCAAGACAAATGTGGAAATCTCAGCAAAACTAGAATTTGCCAATGTCACATCAACTTGTTATTGATTTGGTTGATCTCTTTATGAATCAAGTACATCCACGAGCTGTGTATTGTCCAGCAGGCCTTCACACGTGTGAAGAGTGCCTAGTCATTCAGATCCACCAATGGGAGTCATATGTGCTCATTTTCCAAAGTTGACTATTATCTTTGGCTAGAAAACAAAAAGCTAGTCTTCCACATTTATAGGAATATTCCCTATAAAATAAGATCTAATGGAATCTTCCTATCTTATCTTCTAGAAGCTTATCCACATGTGTGAATGGTATCTTGACATGTGTGCCATAGATTTCAAGCTCATGAGTGTATGTATACAATCAACCCTGGATAAATGTTGCCTCTCTCTCTCTATATATATATATATCCTATGGTTAAATTTTCGATCATCTATCTTGTTAACCCATTCAGCATCAACTTAACCCTATAGTTTAGGTAAATCATGCTATTTTTTGTAAAGCAAACCAAGATTAGTTGTGCCTTTTACATACCTCAAGGTTCTCTTTGTAGCCTTCCAATGATCTAATGTAGGTGTCGCCATAAATTGGCCAATCAAACTCACAACATAGTAGTACAGACTTCAGGGTTTTAATCTTCTTACTAGTTTCTTCTCTGCATGCTCCTTGAAGATTTTGAAGCAATTGAAAGCCTCTGATTTCTTCTTGATGACGTACACCATCGTCCTTCTGAAAAATTTGTCAATAAAAGTAATAAAATACTTTGCATTCTTTAATGAAGGATTCTGCATTGGGCCACAAATATTTGTATGTAATATCTAACAATCTTTTAGCAAAAGTGTTGATGGCTAGATCTAAAATACAGTCTTGACAGACAGGTAATTCGACTGTCCTATTTGGATAGTCGAGATCAAGTACAATAGACTGCTTAGACATGTTATTTACAGAAGAATGATTTAAGTGACCAAGTCTATAATGCCAAAGTAGACTTTTATTGATCTGTATAGAAGTATTAAGAGCTTTTTGTACAAGTATCCATGCCTCTTTCCGAGTGCTAGTGTCCTATCGACTACTTTGCATTGATTTGATTCGAAATATACTTTGTGTTCTAAATATGTAATTTTGCTAACAGAGAGCAAATTTGTAGAAAAATTTGGTACATGAAAGACACTTGAAAGTAGTTTGGATTGATCATTTGCGAAGCTTAATTTTTCTGTACCTTTACCCTTGATATCTTGTGTGCTATTGTCGCAAAAACTTCTTGGTACTGTAAGGCGTATAGGATTCGAAATAGCTGATATGGCTAGTCATATGCTGAGTGGCTCCGAAATCAAGAAACCATGAGCTGTTGTCTAATGCGTCTTGATGGCTTTTCATGAATGCATCATAATTCGTTTTTTGATTCGACTGAGATGCCTCTGCAGCTGCATTTTTCATCTGATTTGATTGCCCTTGCTTGTAGAATACGACAATCTTGAATCTCGTGGTTGGTTCGTTTGCAGTATCTTAGAACAACTTCATCTTTGTTGGCGGCTTTGACTGCTCTTGACGATTCTGTGTCGACTTTTGATTCAACTTCTGTGGCTTTGAGCCTCTCTTCTTCTGCTTGCTCAATTTCTTGTTGGTGTATAAGGTGTGAGAGTCGACAGTAGAGCCTGGAAGGTTCGTTCCTTCTTGTCTCTTCATGTAGCAACATCATAATGACTCGTGATAGAGTCAACTCTAGGTGTGTGGTGATCATCATCACCCATTTATCATACGATATTGGCAAGATTGAAAGCAGTGTCATTACTGCGTCTTGATCGTCTATGACAGATCCGATAGTGCCCATTTGCTAGAGCAAGTTCTTGAATTGGTTAATGTGATTCTGCAATGAATCACCACTTGTAATCTTGAGAGAGAAGAATTTTCTCCTAAGATGTAGCTTGGAAGCTACATTGCGCACTTCATACAAGGTGCTCAACATGTTTCAGACTTCCTTGGAGGTCTGAGCTTTAGACACATGGCTAATTTGTGTGTCTGATATGTTGAGGATGATCAACATGAAAACTTTTTCATCCTCTAGCTTCCATCGAGAGATTACAGCGTCGTCTGCTTCGGGTTTTGCCTCTGCATTTGTGACAATAAATCATATAACTCCTTAGCCATCAGCACAATTTTCATCTTAAATTTCCACATATGCTAATTGGATTCATCAAGTTTGTCCACGATGGGACTGGCTTTCCCTTGGGTATCCATGTGGAAGCTATTCTAAGTGATAGTGATAACTACTTAAAAGTGAAAATCTAATGTAATTTACAGAATCAAGAAAATAATTATTCTATCGGACGATAGATTCAGATTCTGTGGGAAGCTTATTAAGCTATAATAATAGCTCTAATACCATGTTAGAAAAAAGGTGATAGATGAATTGAGTCTGTGGATCAGATAGCCGGATCGAACAATTGGATCGGAATGATTCTACTACTGCTCCAAAGCAGTGGTCAATTGATTCCCTCGGTGCATGCACTACTATTACAGTACTAGCGAATATAAAATAGAGTTTGATTGCAGAAGGCAGACAGTCAGACAAATAGATTAGAGAGTCAAACATAAAATGTAGAGCATGCAACACTGACAAAATCTGAACGCAAAGCCAGACATCAATTTATTTAGATTATATGTTCAGATGATGCTAGTGAACACAAATCAATAGCAGTTGAAACCGCGTGCTCACAAAGCTAACCACGATCTGTAACAGCTATGAGCTTATTCTAACAATCAGTCTAAGAAAGAAGAATCAATGCTTGAAAGCATCTACTAAGTCTGTTTCTGATAAGATGTCATCTCGACGACTATGGACGCTCAAGCATATATGGAATCAGCTTATTTCATCTGGCATTGACATATGTAATTGATTACAATGATCAACTATATACAATTTACATTTCTGAAGATGTATGTACAAGAAGATGGCATAGAGCCGTTTGCACCGTTTGGAATAGATCGTGACTGATGTTGTCATTGTCCAAGTAGTTGCACAGGATAGGAAGTGGCGTGAGAAGGCTTCAACTATTCAGGATCGAGCGTGTCACTGCCTGTTACGAGCACGTAACTAGTGTCGAGCCCTAGAGAACACAGGAGGTCAGATACCACAGTCAAGGTCATGTCCAGCGTACACGACCAACAGGGCAAGACAGTGTGAGTAGTGTGCTCCGGCACGGTCCATAGCCATGGCAGGCCTAACACAACCTAGGGACCCTGTCAGCAGGATAGGGCCCCACGCTGGGTCCCGACGTGCAGTCGGCCACGACAGAGCCACGTGGCCGACACTTGGCAGTACACATGCTACCAGGCCTCACACTGGGCTAGGAGGGACTTGCTCCATATCAGGGAGTAGGCAAGGCTGGGTGGAGCAGTTAGTGTTTGCCCTACTGTGGTGTTAGGATCTCTTACACTGGTATCAGAGCCATCTCCTTCTTTGAGAGCTTAGTAGCAGTAGTGGAGAAAGTAGATAGATTGCTCAGAACTCCTCCAAATTTTCAAAAATCTAGAGAGCAGGGTCAACGTTGAAAAATCAGCTATCTACTAACCAAATATGGTGGATATCTCTATTTTTTTTATAAGAATTGAAGCAAATTTAAAGAGCAGATTTACACTTGTTGTTTGTGTAAAAATTAGTGATTGGTGAACGGTTTCAGCGTAGGAATGATTCAAATCCAGTGCTGCCAAATTAGGTTGGAACTTCGATTTTGGAGTGGAAAATTAGTGATTTTAGAGCATTTTTAGAGTAGGATTTTTGGGACAGCTCCAGCGCTGTGAGAGCAACACTCCTCTTTGAGTTCTGAGCGGAAATTCGGGACAACTTGAGTGAAATTAGGAGCATAAGAAAAGGATTTTTTTTCACAATTTGATGTTTTACTAAGTCGTCTGGCATATTTTTAGGTTAGTAAAGTGACTATACAGAATCATCAAGTTGTGAAACGGTTTCTCAGGTTTTGTCAATTATGAAACGTATCAACTGAACCCAACCTTTGTGAAACACCAGAGCAGGCCGTCCACCATCCGCGGTTGAAATACACCGCCTTGGTTAAGCGTCACACTAGTCACACCCGCCATCGGTATTGTCTAGCGAAATACCTAGACCCGACGGTCGGCAAAAATACCACCACTTATGAAACAAAGCGGTGTGTATAACTTGCACCCCACGAACACATCATAGGCAATAAATCGGTTTCAAGCCCATGTAAGACTTTTACTAATTGTAAGCCAAATTCAATGGGGAAAGAGACATTAGAAAGATCCTAATGCGAATTAGTGATCAGAAGTCTTATGGAACCATAACCCTAGAAAGCTAGTGAATCATTGCACCAAAATTGACAGCACTCTCTCCTTGCAACCGTATCTCTGAGAGCCTGGAAAACCCTCATCGGTCGGGGAGCACGGGGCAATAGAGAAGGCCATCAGGGTTAGAAGTGGCAAATCCTCTATTGCTCACGTAGGGCCGAACCGCCATTAGAGGTGGGGCCGGCCCCTTGACCCTTTTAGGACGTTTTGGCTGGACCAACCCCCCATCAAAATAGTCCCTAACAATGTTTTTCTTGAAGATTTACCACATGGTTTTCCACCTAGCAGAGAGGTAGATCATGTAATAAACCTAGTACCAGGTAGAACACTTATTTCTAGACCTCTATATCGGGTCAGCCAAACAGAGGATGAAGAAATAACTAGGCAGTTAACAGATTATCTTGGGAAAGGCCAAATTCAGACCATTAGTTCACCATGGGCCTCATCAGTCCTTTTGGTGAAAAAGAAAGAGGGGTCTATGCGTCTTTGCGTAGATTATAGAGCCCTCAATAACGTCACAATTAAGAATAAATACCCTATGCCTCAAGCAGACAAGTTGTTTGATCAACTTGATGGGGCTAAGTATTTTAGTAAAATAGACCTAAGATTGGGATATCATCAAGTTCATATAAAGTCGGAAGATGTCCCGAAAACAGCTTTAGGAACTCGTCATGGTCATTATGAGTTTAAGGTGATGCCATTTGGGCTCACAAATGTTCCAGCTACTTTCATGACCTTGATGAACAGTGTCCTCAGACCATACTTGGGTAAGTTTGTAGTCGTATTTTTAGATGACATCCTCGTCTACATCAAAACGAGGAAGGAGCATCTTAAACACTCAGAAAGGTGTTTTGACTGCTTAGAAAGAATAAGCTTTATGCTAAAGAATCCAAGTGTGAATTCTTCGTTGAAAAAGTAGCTTATTTGGGTCACATTATCTCAACATATGGGATTAAGATGGACCCCAATAAGGTTAAAGCCATACTCAGTTGGCTGAGACCTCAGAACCTTTTAGAACTTCAGATCTTTCTTGGTTTGGCGGGATATTACAAACGATTTGTCAAGGAATATACTCAGATAACAGTTCCCATGACAAATATTCTTAAGGTGAAGGGAAAGGAGTCCATTTGGGAGTTCGCACAGCAGGAGAGCTTTGATGCTCTCAAAACAGCTTTAACTACAGCCCCAGTTTTAAAAGTCGTCAACCCCAATTAGCCATTTGTGGTCGAAACAGATGCTAGCGACTTTGCAGTTGGTGTTGTGCTAACTTAGAGTGGACAACCAGTTGCGTTCGAGAGTAAAAAACTCGAGCCAGCACAGACTAGGTACAATGCCTATGAAAAGGAACTCTTTTCTATAGTTCATGCCCTTAAGACTTGGAGGCATTATTTATATGGTGCCAACTTTGAGGTCCTGACAGACCATGAAAGTCTTAGATACCTTTGCAATCAGCCTGAGCTCAAAGGTCGAAAAGCTCATTGGGCTGAGTTAATGCAAGAGTTATGTCTATTAGATATAGATGGGGGGAATTCAAGATAGTAGCAGATGCCCTTAGTAGAAGCCTATGATAAACGAGCTGAGCTTTACTCAGATTTGTAATGAGTTACTCGATTCCTTGAGAGGGAAGTGCTAGTATGATGCATTCTTCTCTATTATCTGGAATTCAGTCCAGAGCGGACAATTACAGACTCCAGAACCAGTTCCCGGGGCTGGTGCCAGTTCATCCAAGAATATGACAGCTTCCGTTGAGGATGATGAGTCCGAGTATACGTCAGATGACATTGAGGATTCCGAGCCTGTATTACCCAAGCAAACCCCAGTGGTTGAGGGTCAGTTGACTCAAGGATTCAAATAAAAATAGTATTCCATTCTGGATGAGTACTTGCTCTATAGAGATAGAGTATGTGTCCCCAATTCAGAGGATTATAGGCAGCATGTCCTATATGAGTGTCATGATAGTCCTAGTGTAGGGCACCCAGACATTCAGAAGACCTATGAGCTTTTTCGTAGACAATTTTTCTGACCAAGTATGAAAAATGATGTCCAGCAATATGTAACTAGTTGCTAGAAATGTCATGTAAATAAAGCAGAGCATTTAAAGACAGGAGGGTTGTTACAGCCCTTAGATTAAATTATACGGTCTACCTTTCAGCATAGTCAGCGACCAGGACAGTAAGTTTAATGAAAAATTTTGGAGGGCAGTATTCCATCATCTCCATACTAAACTTAATAACTTTCTAATTATAAAATAACTATGTGATCATCGGGTTGGACTTACACATGCAGGGTGCCAAATCCCTCTCACTTATTAACTAGGGTTAGGGTTGCCTCAAGATCTGCGAATCCTCCAACAGTATCCGCCACCAAAATTGGTGGTTTTTCATCTCAACGTCAGATTTAGCCTC
Source organism: Diphasiastrum complanatum (assembly GCA_029204225.1). Taxonomy (NCBI): domain Eukaryota; kingdom Viridiplantae; phylum Streptophyta; class Lycopodiopsida; order Lycopodiales; family Lycopodiaceae; genus Diphasiastrum; species Diphasiastrum complanatum. The sequence continues at coordinate 21,594,117 of CM055109.1, read as the reverse complement.
ATGCTGCTTGGCAATCTTCAATTCTCTATCCAGCTGGATGATTTTTTGGCTGATAAGGGTATTTTTAGAATCCATATCGGAAATGCGCTGTTCCATTTCCTTTTTCTTATCCAGCATAGACTAAATCACTTGCGCAAGGTTTGAGACTAAACCGAGAGCATCACCAGAATCTACCGTTGTGGGGGTAGTAGCAACAAAAGGAACTAGAGGTACTGTTCCTATTTGGCATGGAGCTGGTGCTAGTACTTCTTCTTTTTCAAAAGTGTCTTCTCCCTCGTAGCCATCAGGTACCGTGGCGTCGAACTGCTTTGGTGATTTGACCACATGCTCGACTCAAAATGTCTACGATGATATATCTGGCTTGAGATCCTCTTGTCACAAGATGAATGGGCCCAACATAATCTAGGTCCCATTTCTCGAATGGTGCTTGCGATAAAACCGGATGTAATTCTGTCACATAGGACGTCGTGTCCGTTGGCAAACATCACATGACTGAATATAATTTTTGATGTCTTTATGAAGTGTAGGCCACCAACACCGTGATTGCAAAAGCTTGAGAACAGTGATATCTATAGAAAATGTCCTCCGCCCATTCCATCATGTGAAAACATGATTAATTCAGGTACTTCATGGGTAAAACACATCTTTGAAGAATATCATCCATTCTGCGACCGCAATCAATTGATAGGGTTGAGCCTTATGAATCAATTGTCTCTTTTGTACCTTTGCCAAGGAGTCATTAGTTTGACCTAGCATCAGATATCCAACAATATCCGTTGCCCACTCAGGTATTGCTTCAACATAAAATAATGTAGCATCTGGTAGTTCATCATCCACTTCAGTATTGACTGGTGCGGATTCAATTTTTGAAACATGGTCGGCTAGATAATGATGTTTACCCTTGTGAACCACAACTCAAAAATCAAATTTGGTCAATAAAGGCAACCATCTTGCACACGTCCTGTATTACACGTCTTGTTTACCAAGTAAAGTAACGGTTGGTGATCCGTGTAAAATGCAAAGTGTATTTCCATAAGATAATGTTGAAATTTTTTTACAGAAAAAATCATGGCCAATGCTTCACATCCTGTTTTCGAATAATTTTTTTTTGAATCTGTAAGTTGTCTGCTTGCAAATCATATGGGATACTCTTTGTATTCACCAGACTGCGTCAAAACTGATCCAATAGCATATTTCAAGGCATCAGTGTGAACATGAAATTCAATTGTCCAATTTGGAACATGTAGTATCGGTGCCGAAGCTAATGCTTTTTGCAATTTTTCAAAGGCTTCTAATGCCTCAACTGTCCAAATAGGAACAATGGTCAGTTTATATATAGGTCTCGCAAAGATCAGCAAAGAATATAATGAATATTCGATAATAATTTGTAGGACCCATAAAAACATAAACTCTACGAATTGTTCTTGGCGGTGGTAATTCCGCAATGACTTTGATTTTGGAATAATCCGTAGCAATGCCATGTCTTGATATCACATGCCCGAGAACAACTATGTGAAAAACCCATATTTGACACTTTTTTGGATTTAAGGAGATTTGGTACTTGTGACAACTCTCAAATACTTTTTCCAAACGATCCAGATGGTCTGTATCTGCACTATGGACTCCGAGATCATCCAAGTAAATTTCAAGGAATTTCTGTAAATAGTTTTTGAAGGCAACTGTGTAGGAAAGCAAGAGACAAGTCACCAAGATCTAGTTATCAATCAATCTCCACAAGAAACAAGAGAGAAGAGGCTGGGTGCCCAACTCTGAGAGAGAGAGAGAGAGAGAGAGAGAGAGAGAGAGAGAGAGAGAGAGAGAGAGAGAGAGAGAGAGAGAGAGAGAGAGAGAGAGAGAGAGAGAGAGAGAGAGAGAGAGAGAGAGAGAGAACATCAACAAGAGCAATGGAGAGCCAAACTGTATAAAATGGAATACACAATGAGCATCTAAGTACGCTACCTAGATGTGACCAAATGCCACCAAACTCTAAGGTTAACCACTTACTAAATGTAGGGCACCCCCAAAAGTCAAGATAGGGCCCCTAAACAAAATTAGACCCCTAAGGACCCACGAGTCAGTACATGACCAAAATTGGGTCCAACTGAACTTAAGACAAACTTAAGATGGCCTAAATAATTAAATACCCATGGTTACACAAATCTTGACCTTTTGGGTCAAAGTAACCTATGGATTAACTTCAGCATAGTCATTTATTTCTAACACCCTCCTTAAATGACAATGCAAAAACTGAAATCTTCACTATGTAACAAAACCAACACGTGGTATCAAATTGAAAGCTTTGTATAAAGCTTCAAATCTTACTCTAGGCAATGCCTTAGTGAAGAGGTCCACAATATTTTCCTCCGTAGGACAATATTCAAGTAAAATGTCGCCATCATGAACTCTCTCCCGAACAAAGTGATAATGGATCTCGATGTGCGTCCTCGCATGAAAAACAGGATTCCGTGCAATGGCAAAAGCACTTTGACTATCACTCAAGATAAGAGTGGCTGAGGACTCGTCAAACTTCATGTCAACAAGTAGTCTTCTCAGCCATAAACACTCTGTCGTGGCTGAAAATATCGCTCTATATTCTGCCTCACTAGAAGAAGTAGCAACAGTGGGCCGCTTTTTACTTGACCACGAAATTGCAGAATTACCATAAAAAAAGCAATGTCCACTTGTAGAGCGTCTAGTGTCTTGATCTCCACCCCAATCCGAGTCACTAAAACCAACCAAACATGCATCATCACAAGCATAAAAAACCAGTCCATGACTTCTTGTTTCTTGAAGATATCGAAAGATCCTCTTCAACGCTTTCCAATGTGATGTCATCGGGGCATGCATGAATTGACTCATGAGTGAGACACTATAAGAAATGTCCGGTCTTGAATTACATAGGTAAATGAGACAGCCAATAGCTTGACAATATAAAGTAGTGCCAAATGATTCACCATCACCTTGACTACTTAATTTCAGACCTGTCTCCATAGGTGTAGCAACCGGCTTGCAATCTTCCATCTTAAACCGCTTCAAAGTCTGCCCAATGTAGCGTTCTTGAGAAATGAAAATTCCAGCACCTTCTTGTACAAATTCAAGACCAAGATAAAAGTGCAATAGGCCTAAATATGAGGTTTCAAAAACCATACCAAGATCAAGTATTACGACATCAATCTGTTGCTCATTACTTCCCATAATAATAATATCATCAACATAAAGCAAAATAATGATGATATAATTTAAAGTATGCTTGACATAAAGAGTAGATTCGCTAGGACTATTAGTAAACTCTCGATCACAAAAGGAGGCATGTATCTTTTGATACCACGTCCTCAGAGCTTGCTTCAGTCCATAAAGTGCCTTCTTGAGAAGACCAACTTTATCTTCTTGGCCTTCAACCAAAAAACTAGCAGCTTCTTGAAGGTACACTTCCTCATTGAGATCACCTTTGAGGAATGTTGTCTTTATGTCAAGTTGCCGCAAACACCAACCAAAGTGGACAGCCAAAGAGGTTACTACCCTCACAGTAGTCATCCGAGCAGTAGGAGAAAAAGTCTCCTCATAATCAATCCCCTTTTGTTGAGCATAGCCTTTGGCAACGATCCTTGCCTTGTATCTTTCAATGGTACCATCTGCCTTATACTTGATTTTGTATACCCATTTAGAACCAATTGCCTTCTTCCAATGAGGAAGATCAACAAGAACCCAAATGTGGTTCTTCATAAGTGAGTCATACTCATCTTGCATCGCATCCTCCCAACATTTTACTCCCTTGGCCTGCTCATAGAAAACAGGTTCTTCTGCAACATCTCCATGATATGTAAGAGCAAAATTTGAAAAATCAGCATAGTCCACTGATTTTGTAGAGGCACGTGTCTTTCCATCATAAAATGAACTTACTTTGTTGTCCTGCAAAGTCGACAACAGCCACCGTGGGACTGTTTTGGGCTGTCCAACAGCCATGTCTCTTCTTACAATTTGTTGTCCAAGATCTTCCGACACCGCACTTGGTTGTCCAAGATCTTCCAAAACTGGTCCTTGTTGTCCAACAGTTCCTGCAGGTTGATTTTGAGCAACAACGGGCGGTTCTTGATGAACATTAGTTGGGCAGGTCAAAATTGGTTGATTGTTGCCCCTTATCTCCAACAATAGAAGATGGTACCAAATCTGGAAAAACTTTAACATTCACACTATGTGGGTTGTCCCCCTTCAAGATATGAGTTGGGGCCACATCCGATGAATTCTTTTCATCAAAATGCACATCACGGCTAACAATAGTCTTATTAGTGCTCAAATTGAACAGCCTATAGCCTTTGCTTTCACTACTATAGCCAACAAAAATGCATTTAACTCCTTTATCTTCAAGCTTTGTACGAAGTTTATTCGGAACAAAAGCATAAGCCGTACAACCAAAAATGTGAAAGTGAGAGATTGTAGGCTTCTTTCCATACCAAACTTCATAAGGAGTTAATACTTTCAATGCTTTAGTAGGACAACGGTTGCTTATGTATGTTGCCATTATAACCGCTTTAGCCCAAAACTTGTGAGGCAGCCCCTTTGCTTTGAGCATGCAATGGGCCATCTCCATGAGTGTGCGATTCTTTCGCTCGGCAACACCATTTTGTTGAGGCGTATAGGGAGTTGTCATTTGATGTAGAATTCCCTTTTCTCGAAGAAATGCACCGAACGTATTCTTAATATTTCCCTCCTCAATCGGTGTGTAGGGTCTTCAAAGAATGCCCAAACTGATTTTCCACCATTGCTAGAAAATCTTTGAAACGTTGAAAAACTTCCGATTTAGCCTTCATAGGATAGATCCATGTAAAACGGGAAAAATCATCAATAAAAGTCACAAAATAGATGCATTCTCCAATGGATTCGGTCCTCATTGGACCACAAACATCACTATGAACCAAATCAATTTTATCAAGAACCCTTATAGTTCCATCAATTGGAAAAGGTTTCCTTTGAAACTTTCCAAGTATGCACCCCTCGCATACATGCCCTTCCAGCTGCTCAATAGTAGGAATGTCTTCTACCATATTAAATGTCTTCATCTTCTTCAAACTTGCAAAGTTGAGATGCCCGAACCTTGCGTGCCACAATTCAGCCAACTCCAATGATTGTGATGTAGAAGCAACAAGACATGTAGAGGGAATTTGTCGCTCATAGGTATCCATAATGAATAGGCCAGCATGCATCGTTCACAAAACAATAATTAAGAGTGATCTTTTAGGATCCTTGACAAGACACTTATCTTCTTTGAACTCAACAACTAGTCCTTGCTTCAACATAGTTGAAATCGAAAGAAAATTATTCTTGATTCCCGGAACATAAAGCACATTCTTAATGTACTTCTCTTCACCATTAGGCAAAATGATGGCTACAATTCCAATTCCATGAATAGAATAAGATGCATCATCCGCACAACAACTTGCAAAATAGAATCTGAATTTCTCATAGATGTAGTAGTACTAGTAGAAGCAATATTAGACACAAAAGCATAGTCTTGGTTGAAGAGATCACCACTAGCTTCACGCTCTTGCTCCAAAGTAGCAAGTGAAGCACTAGTATCAATTCCTTTACTCTCCTCTTTCGCAAGCTTCTTCTTACAATCCTTGATGAAGTGCCCATACCTTTTGCAATAATGGCACTTCCCTTTCTTCTTTTGAGTGTTGACATCTTGACCTCCAACGGGCTTTTGCTCATCCTTGGAAGGAGGCTTCCCCTTTCCTTTTGACTTGCCTTTGCCCTTGCCTTTCGTGAAGAAAGCTTGATCTTGCTGAGTGTCACCCGCAAAGTTTTGCCTCGTTTGCTCCTCTTGAAGAAGCAGCCCAACAACTTCATCAAAGGAGAGTTGGTGTCCCCTAAGAGAGATTCTCAAAGATGAAACAAATGGAAGATAAGATGAAGGTAATGAGTTGAGAGTAATGGAAACAAATTGAGCATCCTCAATTATCTCATCAATATTGAGAAGCTCCTCACGAAGATCCTTGATCTTCGTCAAGTGATTGGTCACTTGATCCCCTTCTTGCATCTTCAACAAAGAAAGCTGATTTCTGAGATACACCACTCTTGCTGGATTTTTGACTCTATACATAGTATAAAGTGTATCCCACGCACTTTTAGATGTCTTACAAGACCTAATATGAGGTAAGATAGATCTTTTCACAGCAAGAGCAACCATAGAATGTGCTTGTGCATCCCTTCTATCCCACTTCTTTTGTTCTTCCGAAGATGGTGAAGATGATGTTGATGATGATGATCCACGAGGTGTAGGAGGTGCCAAAGACGGAGGCCTTTCCTCATCACCATTGACCAAATCCCACAGCCCTTTCGCCATGAGAAGATTCTTCATCATGTAACTCCACAAGGAGTAGTTTGTGCCATCCAACCGATCTTCACTAAAAAAAGAACTGATAGCTTCCGATTCTTTAGCCATTACCTCCAACAAAATTTTAGCTTGTAGCAGATAGGAAAGAGAGCCTTTCCACAACCAAATCTACTCAAAAATTTGTAGCAAACAAAGAGCTGAAAGTAGGAGCACAAGATATCTTTCAATCTGCAACCAAAGTGCCCAGAAGATAATGGATAGATGGCTGTCTTTCTACACAAAAAAAACAACCTCTTGAAAATTAGGTTTGCTTCGATTGAAGCCTACACCGAAACCCAATTAGGAGCCAAATAGTGTGATCAACACACACTCCAATAGGGCTGTTGAAAGCACCCTACTACTTGCTGAGAATTTGCAAATTCCCAGCCACAAGTTGACCTAACCCTGAATAGGGTTTGTTGAATTTTGGGCGCCCTCCTACACAAATGCAAACCTGAACACAAAAACAAGAAGATAAGGAGACACCACAACCAAAAATCAGTTGCAGATTTTTGGATGCCCTCCTCCAAACAAAACTTGCTAAAAACTGGTTGCATAAAAATCAGACTTGAGATTCTGATTTTTGGGTGCCAAAAATTGCTCCTCCAAGATCTCTGATGGCCGCCCTAAGAGAGAGAGAGAGAGAGAGAGAGAGAGAGAGAGAGAGAGAGAGAGAGAGAGAGAGAGAGAGAGAGAGAGAGAGAGAGAGAGAGAGAGAGAGAGAGAGAGAGAGAGAGAGAGAGAGAGAGAGAGAGAGAGAGAGAGAGAGAGAGAGAGAACAGCAACAAGAGCAATGGAGAGCCAAACTGTATAAAATGGAATACACAATGAGCATCTAAGTACTCTACCTGGATGTGACCAAATGCCACCAAACCCTAAGGTTAATCACTTACTAAATGTAGGGCACCCCCAAAAGTCAGAATAGGGCCCCTAAACAAAATCAGACCCCTAAGGACCCACGAGTCAGTACATGACCAAAATTGGGTCCAACTGAACTTAAGACAAACTTAAGATGGCCAAAATAACTAAATACCCATGGTTACACAAATCTCGACCTTTTGGGTCAAAGTAACCTATGGATTAACTTCAGCATAGTCATTTATTTCTAACAAATTGTATCACTCTTTGGAATGAACTAGGTGCGTTGCAAAGTCCAAATGGCATGACTTTATAAGCATAAGTGCCCCACTCTATTGCAAAAGTTGTTTTATGGCGATTTGCACTAAATCCATCAAAACTGTAGGCTTCAGCTCCAGCAAGGCGGTCCAAAATGCTTGTAGTGAAGGTACCAGAAAGTGATCCTTCCACGTCACTTTGTTCAAAGCTTTGAGGTTCACACAAATTCTCATCTTCCCATTCTTTTTAGGAATGACAACAATTGGTGAAATCCATTCCGTATGTTTGATCTCATAAATGAAATCGGCTTCAAGCAATCTCTGTAACTCTTTCTTTATCAAATCCATAACATTAGGATTACATCGATAGAATTTTGTGACCTTTGAAACTGCATCAGGCATTAAGGGTATGGTATGCTCAATAATTGATGTCAAAATCCCTTTGAGATCTTTATAAGTCCAAGAAAAATAATCTTGATACTTAATAAGCAATTTTTGTAGCGCTTGAAACTGTTCAGGAGTAAGTTGCGCTCCAACTTGTACAATCTTTTCTGGTTCTCCTGGTTCAGCAAGATTCATAGGCTGTGTCCTAAGTTGGGCCATCGTAAACATCTTTGGATTCTGGCACTTGTTCTGCAAGTTCACGATGTGCTTTTAGTAACATAATAACCACATCATCCAAAGTATAGCATTTGAAATGCTCTAGCATATCATGTTGTACTTCATCTGATTTCTCTTTTTCAAAAGGATTAGCCTTGGATCTTCTTTTAGCTTTCTTGACAGGAATCGATCATGGAGGTGATGACTTTCGAGAAGATGGATTCTTCTTCGATGGTGATGACTTCCTGGATGGTGATGTCTTGCGAGAACTTAAACTTGAAGAATCATCCTTGACTTTCCCTTTGTCTTTATCTAATAAAGGTGGCACATTCTTAGAATCAACCCTTTGAGGTGGATTTTCTCATTTCAGGACCGTATTATAATATTGCTTAGCTTGTTTCTTCGTCATTGGTCCTGTAATCTTGTCTTCCTTCAGTATAACCACTTTTGACGATTTTATTGTTGGTTCGTCGAGAATATCACGTACTTCAAATCTGGCAGGATCCATGTGATGTAGAATATGCTCATCGGTAAGTTCTGCATTGTCGTTATAAGTCAAGGTGTGACTCACATGAATGAGTTCATCTTCAATCAGATCTGATATGGATTCCATTGATATCCAAGCTACGTTCAACATATTCAATGAAAAAATAATCGGTGTATCCTAAGTTCGATCCAGTAATGAAATTTTGTTCAATTCTGACTGATTATCTTGTTGACACATATAGCCTGCTGTACAATCAATTGTGGCAAGATCTTGATTCTAGTTGATAGTATCGGTTTGAGAGTCATAATGAATCCCCAAATTTTTTACTGGTCGGTCACATGTATGATCCATTGTTGATGAATCATCATCCCCTTTTTGGACTATTGGTCTGATAGACCAAGGGATTGGATCAACTTTGACTGCACGTTCACGATTTTCAAAAGTGATTTTTCCGGTACCCCAATTTTGAACTACTTGCACCACTCATAACCATGGACATCCTAATAGGACACGGTACACATTTGGTACATCGGATAAGTCCATTACTACAAGAGAATATTGGATTGCTTCGATGTGATAGCTACGTACAAGGCTGGGTGGTGAGAATCGTCAGATCAGAGGTATGTGTAACCATCGTCATTGGAGTGACAATGATTGATGCTAAAATGCAGAGTGAACGGAGCTAAGATGCCACATGGCTGGGATGGCTGGTTGGTCGAATACATTTGAGAGATGCCAGATAGTTGGGTGAGTGGGCAAAGCTTAATCAATGCAAAATGGTCAAGGATTTTCAAGAAATGCACACAAGTGGCTAGACTTTTCGCTCAGGTGGCAATTTCTTCGATGTCAAGAATCTGTGTGAAAAATGTACTTGCTCACTGATAAAAGTTATCAACTGTGATCAGTAGAGGCCCAAAATGTCGTGAGCGAGTAACTTATGTCACTAGTTTGGGCAAATTTAAGATTTTTTTTTGAATGTCTTACTGTTTGGGCTCAGGGAGTACTCGCCCACTTCATCTGGGTGTAGATCAGCATACCACACATCAATTTTCATGTTGGGCGAGTGATTTACTTGCTAAAATACCTCAGCTAGGATTAAGCACACTTGATTGTAAGTACTCCTAAATGTGAGTACCCGCACACTTGACTCTGAAGGTTTATGAACTCGCACAACAAACTTTTGAGGGTTTATGAACTTGCACAGTCAATGGAAAGCGAATCGTTGGTTTAATAAAAAAACTACTCATAATCCATTCGCACAGAATTTGCACAATATCCTACAATGCCTAACAAGCCAAAATGACTTGCACATGTTTGAAAAGTTTCCAAAAGAACTAGAAAATGACTCACATAGGGGAACAAAATGACTCCAACAAACTTGGAAATGATTCACACAAGTTTGAAAGGTTTCCAAAAAAATGACTCGCACAAGGGAACAAAATGACTCACATTAACCTGGAATTGACTCTCACAGGTTTGAAAGGTTCCCAAAAGAACTAGAAAACGACTCACATAGGGGAAAAAAATTGACTTGCACAAACTTGGAAAGGACTCGCACAGGTTTGAAAAAAAATGACTCGCACAACAGAATGGTAGAGGTAATGACGTAGAATCGACAAAAAATGACTCGCACAACACCTCTTGTGAAGACTCACACAACAAACCTCGCTCACAGATAAGGCAAAAACACCTTCAAATGACTCATACGGTTGTGAAACTGCCCTGGAATGACTTGCACAAAGGGTAGGCAACTCGCACAAGGTCTTAGCTTTCCAAAACTAGCTTGTGTGAGTATGGTCAACTTTATTTGTGCAAAAATGGTCAATATGGTGAAACTTACCAAAAAACTGTCAAAGAATGGCTCGCACACATGATTGTCAGCTGAAAAAAAGGTGTTTTCCCTCCAAAATAAGGCTGTGCGAGTAGGTTTGAGGGCACTTTTGACAGTTATTCGAGAAGATTGTATCTGGTGGCCATTTTGCACAAAGATGACTTGCACACCTCAAGAACGACTCGCACAACAGACTTTTGAGTACAAAATACTATGTAAAAGTCTAACTTTGTAATGATGAGTGCCTATAACAACTGTTGCATTGATAGTGACTAGAAAAATGCAAAAATAATTGTTGAAAAGTTGGTGTAGGCCATGACCTACTACTGCCATAAAAAATGTGTTCCTTCAAAAGTGCATGAGCTAGGTCAGCCGTTGAGGAGTGTATGAAGAGCGTTGGCTGCCTTTGCTAGCCCTAAAACCTACCTTCAGCTTTTCCTACTGGTCACCTGATCTTCTATGGGTCGTCTCTCCCACCTTCACCACATTCTTCACGCGATCTACACTTTAGATTTGGTCAATAGCCTATTTTCTGCATTCTCACAATGATTGCCAACACAATCACACGACATCTCCTTATGAGAAGTTAGGTTGAGTTATGAGAACGTTCTCCAACTTATAAAAGAACCCTGTCCTTGTGATTCAGTGGATTCATTCCTTATCTGAGGAGGATCTGCATCGAAGGACAATGATGGATGCGTTGACAATGATGGATTGGTTTGCATATGGAGCGACTAGCTCATGAGTGCAAATCTGTTGTTCCAACGACTGATAGAGCCTGCAACTAGTTTGCAGATCAGTGATTTGATGTGAATCGAATCACTTCAAAAGCACTGATTGAGAATTGGAAGCGAAACAAACACAAATGAGTTCGGATGGAATTTAGATATGATTGCTGGTCACTGTTTGTTATATCATTTCCACAGTCCTCTAGAATGTAGACAGACACTGTTGACCTACGTTTTAGTTAATTCAGCATTCAACAAGATTGAACCTATGTGCGGAATAGATAAAACAAGCGAATGAAATACACGAACAATAAGCAGACAATAATTCAATCCAGATCTGTCAATTTAGAATTATATGTGTATAACAGCTACAACATCATCTATTGATCCTCTTGATTTAAAGCACTGTGTGACAGACCCACACAGGGCATTGGCGTGAGAGAAGTGGTGTTCTCTCATGAATAGTGTCTCTCTTACTGGCGGACTACTTGGATCTCTATGGATCTTGCTTACAAAATTGTCTTGCTCACTAGCGGACTTTTGAATTTGTTTTTTTGTATTTTGTCTATCTGTATCTGTATATGTATTTTGGTGCATCTAGCAATTGCATACATTTAGAGTAATATCTTGATTAGATAGATTAAACAATCTAAGACTAATCATAGATTATAAGAGCGATGGATTAGACATGTCCTAACGCTCTTCTGTTGACATCATCATATCATATCAGGGATTTGATCAGATCTCTTATCAAGTGGTGCTTGATTGCAATGTGTTTCGTCCTTGAGCGAAACATAGGATCCTTTGTCAGGTGTATTGCGGATGTATTATCCATCTGCAAAATCAGAGGTTCATTTCTCGTTTTACCTAATTCGTCAAGGAACTGTTTGAGCCAAGTGATTTCATTGGCCATCTTCACTGCTGCTACGTATTCTGCTTCACAGAATGATTGAGCTACAATGGTCTGCTTTTTGCTGACCCAGAGAATTGTTGTTCCTGCTGCGATGGTACATCCTCTTGAGACACTTTTGTAGTCATCCTTGAGAGATGCCCAACTATCATTACTGTATGAAAGCATCTGGAATCCTGCATCACGAGAATAACACAACCCAAAATCCTTTGTTAGTTGAAGGTACTACAAGATTCACTTCGCGATCTTCCAAATGAGTCAAGTCTAGATTCGTACTGAATTGACTCATCCTGAACATGGCATAAGCAATGTCAGGGCATGTGTTATCTGCATTAGTGATCCAATTAGCTTCATGTATGGTGTGTGTTGCATCAATTCTCTTTACTCTTCAGTCTTCGAACAATCTTCATTCGTCAGGATTGTTCCTGCAAGCATTGGAGTATTTGCTCCTTTCAAAATTCATCATTCCAAAATCTTCTAGGATTTTCTAGGTATATTTGGACTGATGAAGGTATAATTTTCCTTCGTCATAGTCTTTGTTAGTATGTAAGCCAAGATAACATCTGGCTTCTCCTAGGTCTGTAATCTTGAAATGTTTCAAGATCTCATTCTTCACTCCTGCAATCAGATCTTTGCTTTTGCATAGTATCAAGGTGTCGTCCACATATACAGCAACAATGATGATCTCCCCATCTATGATTCTCACATAAACATTGGAATCGGCTATCAATGGCTCAAATCCTAAGGATCTCAGGGCTTGGTCTTTTTTCTTATACCATTGTCATGTTGATAGCTTCAGACCATAGATACTCTTGTGCATTTTGCATGCATAAGTAGGAAGTGAGTTTGAAATGTAGCCGGGAGGTTGATCCATATAAGCTTCTTTGTCTAATTCGCCATGTAGGAATGTTGTCTTCTCATCAGGCTTGAGGTCGTATGCAGCTGCATATGCAAATAGTAGGCATAAGGAAGCATGCTTCACCATTGGAGAGAAGGTCTCAGTGTAGTCGATGTCGTACTTCTGAGAAAGACCCTTCGCTACAAGTTTGGCCTTGTATCTCGAAAGATCTCCATTCGGTCCATACTTGAGTCTGTAAACCCTTTTTTTTGCACTGTTTTTCGCTTCCCTGACACTGGTTGGAGTGTCCATACCTCATTCTTCTTCATGGATTTGATTTCTTCGTTTATGGCTTGGATCCATTTGTCCTTCTCTGGACATTCAATTGCTTCTTTGAATGTTTGTGGTTCTCCACTGAATCCACAAAACTCTTCAAATGTAGAAGCTGAAATACTTGGCACAAATCTTGCTGGCACACTTCATTCTCTTGTTGATCTTCTGGGAAATCCTTCTGGTACTGCAATGCTCTTGTCTTTATCTGTTCTACTAGGTCCAAAACATTTTTGGTTTACAGGTGTAGTAGCAGTAGGCAGGCTTGCAAATCTTTCTTCATCTGATTCATCGCTTGACTAAGGTGTGACTCGAACATCTTTGTTTGAGTGTTCATCCTCTGCTCCCTCTGTCGCAATTGGTAGATCATAATATTGTCTTCCAAGAACTTCATAACTGACAGGATCATTGTTGGCCATTGTTTTGGTCTCATTGAACTTGACGTCTCTGACTGTCTTCATTGTGTTTGTCTCTAGCATATAGATTCTATAGTATGACGACGTGACGAAACAAAATGTTTCTGTTTACAAAGCCTTGCTAGCTTTCAACCCTCTGCCTGACGAAGATTTCGCGAACATGAAAGTCGAGAAACACGAAACACAAAAGTTTCGTGAACACCGGATGAGAAGACACAAATGCGAAAGATTCGCGAACGAGAATCTTTTGTGGTCAAACACAAGAAAGTCAGACGATGGAAACGAAACCAACGACGCGACATGAAAAACATCGCAACTGAGATCATGTAAGTACCCAAGAGTACATATATCTAATCTGATGGCATGACGTCAGTAGATACACTCTAGGTCGTGGCTAATCTGTCACTCTTGTAATTTCCTGATCAGTTGTAGATGCTTAATCACTCTAATCTTAAAATTACATAGAGCGACTATATATTGGATGATACTTGACATATAAATGAATCAATACACATGAAGTAGTCTGATGCTAGTAAGCAATCAAGACGAAAATACAGAGACGAAGTCCACCTGCGAGCGGGACAAGTTCTATAAGCAGGATCCACAAGATCTACAGGTCCGCTAGTAAGCGAGACATCCACTCATGAGAAAACTGTATTTCTCTCACACCAATGCACTGCATGGATCTGCATGCAGTGCTTGAAGAATCAAAGAAAATCAATAGATGATCTTGTAGCCATTGCACACATGTCAATTTATGATGTATGATCTTGAACGCAAATGTGGATGTTGTTATTCGTGTGTCTGATTCTCCCATTCATTTCAATTCCGCACATTGGTTGAATTTGTTGAATGTTGCATTAATTTATAAACATAGATCAGCAGCTCCTGACTATATTCTGGAGGACTGTAGGAGTGATTCAGCTGGCAGTGTCCAGCGACCACATCTGAACTCCATCCAAATTGCATTGAGTCGTGCTTGTTTCGCTTTCGCGACTGTTTTGAGACTGTTTCGCGATCGCAAAAGCACTCTCACCTCTCTCATCAGTGGTATCAGAGCCTACCTATCAGATCCAGGAGGCCTAGCATTTAGACAAACAACCATCAACAAGACAACATAGTTCAGAAGCAATGACTTCAATCAGCAGTATGCAGAGCAAGATCTACACAATTATTGATTCTTCAGGATCTAACTTTCTAGTTTGGAAAGTTAAGACATCACTCAAGGGTGAAAGATTATTCCCCTGGGTGGATGGCACAGAGGAGATGTGTACGACACTAGGCAAGGAGCTATGCGAATGGAAGGAGAAAAACGACAAGGCAGTAGCCTTGCTATCATCTTCCATCGAAGATAGTCTCACACTTGACCTGGCAACACTCTCCAAAGCTAAGGAGATGTGGGATGCATTGCTCGCCAGATTTCAGACGAAATCAAGAAGTCAAATCATGATGCTGGAAGATTAGCTGACAAATTTATAGTGGGATGGAAAAAACCTCACTTCTTTCATGAGAATTGTTATTGACATGTGTTTGTTCTTGTGTCAAGGTAGTTGTTTTTAAATATTCAAATTTGTGCTCTAATTGTAAAGTTTGAATGGTATCAGAATCCAAAACAATAGAATTAATGAAATCTTCATCATTTGTCAGTATTTTATCTTCAAGTGTTTTTATTTTAAACAATATGTTTACAATTTGTTGTCTTTCACTATAACACCAGTCGCGATTTGCGACGTGAATCGCGAGTTTAATTTTTTTTTAATTCGTCGCGCATGTCGAAAAAACACGTCACAATGAGGTCGTCGAAATTCGACATTTATAAAACACGTCGGAATCCGACATCCATAACTTGCTAGAATCCAGAACATCAAGTTCTGGTAGATGGTGGCCGGTTCACGTGGATGTCGGATTTCGACGTCTGACGTGGACGTCGAAATCTGACATCCGACGTGGACATCGGAATCCGATGTCCAAAGACGTCGCTTTTGATCCGAGGTGGACGTCGGAATATGACAAAAAAATTGGTCGTATTTCGATGTCTGTTGATACAAAATGCTCCCAAAAAATGTCCGCGATCGACGTCTACTTGAGTGTCGGATTTCGACATCCCAAATACACATCAAAATTTGACGTCTGTTAATAGAATAATATTTGTCCACCGACGTGTGTCCGGCATCTATCCAACGTGTGTCTGACGTGTTTGGATGTCAGATTCCGACGTCACAAATTAGGTAAAATAATTAGGTAAAATAATTGGGCATTTTTATTGGGTTGTTCTTGGAGTGGTGTTCTTGGAGAAGCGATGTTCATGAATTGTTTTTGAAACAATATTTTTGAGTTGCATTCAACATTTGGATCAAATAACAAGCTAAGCATGAGGTACTTTTCATTCTTAAATTACTCTTCATTCTATATTTTATTGCATTACTTCATGTGCATTATGAATGACAATACTTTATTGCATTGCTTTATGCACATCACAAATTTCATTTAGATTTCTATATATGATATTGATTCTTGTTTTGAAATCCGACATTGCACATGGTTTTGAATTCTTAGTTGGTTATTACGTCAATCCACATCTCAAAATTCGACATTGCAATTTTTGAAAAAAGAACATTGCACATTTAAAAGCAATGGCAATATAGCACGATCATTTGCAATAATAATATATTCATAATATCAATCAATGTATTACAATATTGGTGCTTTATTTTCACATGAGTCTCTCTAGATCTAACATCAACTAAAAATCGCATCAACTAAAACTTATAAACCTAATCTACTCGTCGTCGTCGTGACGTCCAGTCTGCATGAACAAACAAACTAACTACATTAATATTTTATGCTCGATCGTATTAAATTAAATAAAATTGATGTCGAAATACAAATTACATTAGTATGAATCCAAAAACTAGTACTTACATTTGGAGGATGACCCTCGCTCTTTAGTTTCTCGACTAATGCCTCGTATGATTCCCAAGAAAGAATCAATTCGCAAAGGCATCTACAATGTCGACTCCGATTACAAGTGATGTTTCGTTCTATCTTCTGTTCTTTGTTCTCTTATTTGAATATGCAGATGGTATTCAATATATACATAATTTTTACAGGTGTGCAGATGAAGAAGGTACAAAAAAGTGGTTGTGCTGTCTGTAGGAGATTGTGGGTGGTTGTTGTTGTCAAATCTGATTGCACAGTGCATGGAATGAGCATGAGGAGGCCGCGATATCGGACTTCACTAAAATTAACATTGATGAAAATGCAAAAAACGCAACACTCTGACAAATGCCTTGAAAATTTTTACAAGGTACCTTCGATTTCCTATAAGGGCACCTTTGGCATTTGTAGGATACCTTCGACATTTGTAGGACAGTGTCGTCTTTTTCGCCTGCCATAAATTACGTGTAAAAATACAGTGTCATCTTTTTCGCATTTTTTGTATGTTCAAATTTGCTTGTATTTATGCAGACTGTCGTTTTTCTAAAAGTGTCAAAAACACTTGGTTGCTCAGGTTGGCCCGAAGGTGAAAAAGCGATAGTGTCGCATTTTTTGCCTGTGGAAATTCCCGAGTAAAAATGTAGATTGTAGCGACAATCAGTTCAAATATGTAGACTGTGACAAGATGAGTAAAAATGCAGCAGCATGAATGGAGGCAGATTAACATAGAATTTAGGAGAGTAGAGGAGATAAATCCAACACCCCCCTTAATCTGGATTAGTGAATGCCTTGATTTTCAGACTAAGCAATGCACAAAACTTGTTGTGTGCATTAATGCCTTTGTGAATATATCTGCAACCATGTCCTGTGTTCTACAGTACGTTAAGCTTACCTCTTTTTTGAGAACCTTTCGCCTAATGTATTGATATCGAATTTCAATGTGCTTACTGCTAGAATGAAATCTAGTGTTGGCCGATAAGGCAATAACACTCTGATTATCACAGAATATGATTGTAGGATTGTACTGAGACAAATTAATGTTTGACGGTAAATTTTTCAACCAAAACGTTTCTTTAATGGATTGAGAAACAGCAATGTATTCTGCTTCTGTAGAAGAAAGAGAGATAGAGGTTTGCTTATGACTGTTCCATGAGATAGGACCGTCATTGAAGAAGAATAAAAATCCAGATGTGGACTTATTATTGTCTACATCTCCTCCCCAGCTTGCATCAGAGTATCCACTGAGCTGATGGAGATTGTCGTTGTTGTTATGCACCTCAAGGTCGCCAGTTGTAGCATATGATAGGAGGGTTGGATTGATGAGTGCTTGACTGCTGGACTAAAAGTCTCATTGTAGTCTACGTTGGGGATCTGAGTGAATCCTCATGCTACTAATCTTGTCTTCCTTCGATCAATCGTTCCATTGGCATTGTACTTGATCTTAAAGATCCATTTGCAATCGATGATATTGCAGCCAATAGAAGCTTCGACTAATGACCACGTTTGGTTCTTGATTAGAGAGGAATACTCTTTGTCCATGGCTTCCATCCAGAGATCAAAGTCTGGTAGGATAAGTGCCTCTTCGACTGTTGTCAGAGACATGCAGACTCAGGAGTATACCTTGTGGGCTGTGTGCGCACTCGGCTAGATCTTCTGGGAGGAATTGACTGATGAATCGCTCCTGGGACTTGTTGCTGGGTAGCAGCAACATCTTCATCTAACTTGTTGTCAAGTAGTGGCCGATCGACGATGGACACACTTGAGTCTAAAGCTCAGATTGTCATGTCAATGGCAGGTGATAAAGGTTCTCCCAGAACAATATCTTTGCTTTTGATGTTGATGAGCTGATCCTCGATAAAGACTGTATCTCGGCTGTACAAAATTTGCTGGGTATCGGAATCATACAACTTGTATGTGTTATCAGATGAAGTATATCCAATCAGGATGGTTTTGAGACCTTGGAAGTCAAATTTGTTCCTCGTGTCTTTTGGGATCTGCATGTAGGCGATGCATCCGAATACTCGTAGGTTCTTCACAGAAGGCTTAGAGCTTGTCCACACCTCATGGGGTGTTTTGTCTCAGGGTCTTGATCGTCCTTCTAGTCTCTTTTTTTTGCATGCTCCTTGAAGATTCTGAAGCTATTGAAAGCTTCTTATTTCTTCTTGATAAAGTACACCATAGCTCTTCTGGAGAATTCATCAATAAAAGTTATAAAAATATTTTGCATCTTTCAGAGAAGGATTCTTCATTGGGCCACAAATGTCTGAATGAACATCATCTAACAATCCTCTAGTAGTATGTTGATGACTTGATCTAAATGGTTTTCTAGTTTGTTTACCAACTAAACAGTCTTGACAGACAGGTAAGTCGACCTTATTATTAGATAGTCTAGATCAAAAACAATAGAATGTGTAGACATTTGTTGTACAACAGCATGATTCAAGTGACCAAGCTTATAATGCCAAAGTAAACTTTTATTTGCTTGAATAGAAGTATTGAGCGCCTGACTAGAGGCAAAAAAACAATGACTTAATCTATACAAGTATCCATGTCTCTTTCTGAGTGCTAGGATCTTGCCTGTCCTATCAACTACTTTGCACTGATCACATTCAAATTCTACTTTATGTCCTAGATTTGTGATTCTGCTTACAGAGAGCAGATTTGTAGATAAATTGGGTACATATAGGACTTTAGAAAGTAGCTTAGGTTGATTATTTGCAAAGTTCAAATTTACAGTACCTTCACCTTTAATAGCTTGGGTGCTATTATCGCCAAGGTGGACGTATTTGTTGGTATTGTAGGATGTATAGGACTCGAAACAGCCAATGAGGCTAGTCATATGCTGAGTGGCACCGGAATCCAGGAACCAAGAACTGTCGTTGGATGCTCCTTGATGGCTGGTCATGAAAGCATCATGATCTGTTTTTTGAATGGGCTGTGGAACTTCTGTAGCTACATTGGCCACTTGATTCGACTATCTCTTATTGTTGTTCTTTGCTTGTAGTATCCGACAGTCTTGAATCTCATGGTTGTTTCTCTTGTAGTATCTGCAGAACAGCTTCTTCTTAGTCTGCGAATTTGACTGTTCTTTGTATTGTGTTGGTTTCCGGTCTTGCTTTGATTGCTTCGGGCCTTTCTTCTTTTTCTGCTTAGTCGTACTCTTATTGGTGTACAAAGTGTGAGAATCAGTTGAGAAACTGGAGGCTTCGTGATCTTCCTGCAACAACCTTGTAATGACTCTTGAAAGAGTCAGCTTTGGATGTGTCATGATGATCATCACCCAACTGTTGTATGAGCTTGGCAAGCTTGTAAGCAGTTTCATTACTGCATCTTGATCATCTATGACAGATTCGACAACGACCATTTGCTTCAGCAGTCTTGAATTGGTTGATGTGATTCTGCAAGGATTCACCATTTGCCATCTTGAGGGAGTAAAATTTCTTCCTGAGATGTAGCATTGAAGATATATCTTGCACCTCATATAATGTACTCAAGATGTTCCAGACTTCTTTGGATGTTTGAGCTTCAGACACATGGCCGATCTGAGTATCCAAAATGTTGAGGATGATCAGCGCAAATGCTTTGCCATCTTTCAGCTTCCATCTGGAGATTGATGCGTTGTCAACTTCAGGTTTTCCCTCTGCACCTGTAACAACTTCATACAATTCCTTAGCCATTAGCACAGTTCTCATCATAAATTTCCACAGATGGTAATTGGCTCCATCAAGCTTGTCCATGTTAGGAGTGGCTTTCCCATGGGAATCCATGTAGAAGATTAGTCTAGGTGATAGGAATAACTATCAGTGAGTTGGTATTAGAGCCGTACAGGGAGTGTACACAATACAATGTCGCCGTTGAAGAGAGCTTCGAGAGAAGAATAGTATTCTGAAAGTTTAGGGTTTACGGCGGGTTGCAAATGGAAAGTGAAGCACCGGTGCACAAATTCTAGCACACAGAAGCTTGTTGAGCTTGAGACTGTGTGAGGATTCGGAGACAAGAGTTGTCGGTTGAATCAGAACCTTAACCAAACGGAATTTTGAAATTTCGAAGGGAGGCTACTTGGCGTTTGTAGTCGGTGTGCATCAAACGGACATTGTTTGAAGAACGGTTTGAGACATCAGACTCCTAGAATCAAGGCGACCTCAAAGGAAGAGGATTTGCAAAATCAATATTTTCAAGAAAAACCCTGGCCTAGGGTTTGGAAGCACAAAAGTTTGGATTTTGAGCTGTAGGAGACCATTCTCTGATCTATAAAAGCAAGATCAAGGGTGTCCTAGTACTAGTAGAAGGATGCCAGAAGACCGTGTGCAGCCGTGAGCCAGTAAGAGTAGGATAGATCTGATGGTGGCAGCCATAGCCAAAGCTTGGAGAGAAAAACGAAGGAGAGAGAAGGAGGAGCTCTTGGAGCTCGCGCGCAGCCATCGCAAGTGAACAAGTAGTGTATCTAGGTGTGTAGCGACTGGAAGTGTCCATTGTTGGCACGCATTTTGAATCACAACCATCCGATGAGTCTCCAACAGGATCAACGATCTAGATCGCGAGCTGGAGAATGAAGTAGAGTCGTCGGATTAAAAATGGCCGTTAGATTCAACGAGGGTGAAATTGAAAACTCTAGTATCTTCATATCAGCATTATGATCTAATCAAGATGATCAAGCATGGTATATTGACTCGGGAGCCACAAGACACATGGCAGGTAACAAGGATTGGTTTAGTAGCTTGAAAGTGTTGCACAATGAAACGTTTGTTTCACAAGCAAATGGTGATGTGTGCAAGATCAAGGGGATAGGAACCATTTCAATCCAACTACCTGATGGCAAAAGCAGGATGATCAGGGAGGTACTGTACATACCAGGTTTGAAGAAAAATCTATTTTCTGTTGGAGCCATTATTGATCAAAAGTTAAAAGTAGAATTTGCCGATGATCGTTGCTTTGTGAAGGATCTGAACCAAAAGTTCAAAGTTATTGCGGATGATATAATGGAGCCCAATACCAAATTGTACAGGTTGAATGCTACAATCAAGAGGCAACATGGACTTGTCTCGTCCATTCCATCGCAAACTGAATTGTGGCATAAGAGGCTTGGTCACTTGAAATTAGGAAACATCAGTTTGATGAGAAAATTGGAAATGGTGAGAGGATTGCCTACGATAGAAGACCACTTGAAATCGATGTGCAAATGGCATGCGTGTTGAAGGAGGTCGGCGGATGGATCGAGGAGATATTTCTCCCTCCTCTCGGCTAAGGGAAGTGGATGTAGTTGGGGATGAAGAGCTTGTCTAAGAGAAGCAGACGGCGAGGTCATCGTGCGGGAAGATAATGAAGGGTTGGAAGAAGGACTCTAATGGGCTGCTGGGGCTACACTCCTTGTGAGCCTTACACGTTGGCGCCAGGTGGAGCGGAGGCGCCCGAAAGTTGACATTTTGGTGCCATTTGGATTAATCAGGCTGTGATTTTGGATCGGTTTCCTAGTTTGTTTGCCAGCTAGACAGTCTTGACAGACAGGTAACTCGACTTTTTCATGAGGATAGTCGAGATCAAGAACAATAGATTCTCTAGACATTCGTTGTACAGCAGCATGATTTAAATGACCAAGTCTGTAATACCAAAGTAAACCTTTATTTGTATGAATTGAAGTACTGAGAGCCTGACTAGAGGCAGAAAAGCAATGACTTTATTTATACAAGTATCCATGCCTCTGTCCGAGTGCTAGGATCTTGCCTATCCTATCAACTACTTTACATTGATCACATTCAAATTTTACTCTGTGTCCTAGATCTGTGATTCTGCTTATAGAGAGCAGATTTGTAGACAAATTTTATACATACAAAACTTTAGAGAGTAGCTTAGACTGATCATTCGCAAAGCATAATCTTACAGTGCCTTCATCTTTAGTAGCTTGTGTGCTATTGTCGCCAAGGTGAACAAATTTCTGGATACTGTAAGGTGTATAGGACTCAAAACAGCCAATGAGGCTAGTCATGTGCTAAGTGGCTCCGGAATCTAGGAACCAAGAACTGTCGCCAAATGCTTCTTGATGGTTGGTCATGAAGGCATCATAATCTGCTTCTTGAATAGGCTGTGGAGCTTCTGCAACTGCATTTGCCACTTGATTCGAATGTCCCTTGCTATTGTTCTTCGCTTGAAGTATTTGGCAGTCTTGAATTTTGTGGTTGTTTTGTTTGCAGTATCTACAAAACAGCTTCTTCTTTGTCTGCGGATTCGACTATTCCTTGTGCTGAGCTGGTTTCTGGTCTGGCTTTGATTGCTTTGGGCCTTTCTTCTTCTGCTGCTTTGTCGTGCTCTTGTTGGTGGACAAGGCGTGAGAATCAGATGAGGAACTCGAGACTTCGTTCCTTCACGTGTCTTCCTACAACAACATAGTAATGACTCTTGAAAGAGTGAATTATGGATGAGTTGTGATGATCATCACCTAGCTGTCATAAGAACTTGGCAAACTTGTAAGCAATTGCATCACTGCGTCTTGATCGTCTATGACAGATCCAACAGTGGCCATTTGTCTTAGAAGGTTCTTGAATTGATTAATGTGATTCTACAGAGAATCACCATTCGTCATCTTGAGGGAGTAGAATTTTTTCCTGAGATGTAGCTTGGAAGCTATATCTCGCACTTCGTATAGTGTGCTCAAAATGTCCCAGACTTCTTTCGATGTCTGAGCCTCGGATACATGGCCAATCTGGGTATCCGTGATGTTGAGGATGATTAACACGAAAGCTTTTCCATCCTTCAACTTCCATCTGGCGATTGTCATGACGAACACGAATGAGAAACGAACTCGAACAAGAAACGAATGAGAGCGAACTCGAACAGAAAATGTTCGTGCGCAGCAGAATGAGTTATTTGATTCTCTTTGTAAGCATGACTATGCCTATCAGAATGAAGAGAACTTTAGTGATAGAAATCACAGTCATTCTAGATTACATAGCCAAACATTTAATGGATGAAGCGCTAGATGATAATTTGTCGTGAATTGCAAGACAAACTATCTGTCGCGAATGATTCGTGAAGAGCTAGACTGTGCTCCACTGATAATTAGTCGCGAATTATTTGCGAAAGACAAGACTAAAAGTTGATCGTCTATTATCCAAAAGAGCAACTAAAAAGATCAGACAAAATGAAGAACAAGCACAACAATATTAACACAGATCTGAATGCAAAACAAAGAGCTATATCAGATTAAGTATATCATGTATACAAGTTAATAATGCGACAGAGTACAATACAATAGCAGACAAAACCGCGTGCCCTACGAAGCTTTATTTTGTCTGTAATGAGGAATGAAACCTCTTCTCTTAGTCTCTTCTTCACTCACTTGATCATCTGATCATCATCATCTAACTCTCTCTATCTGAAATACACGAATGGTATCCAATATATATATATACATAATATTACATGTGTGCAGATGTGAAAGTACAGAGTGAATGTGCTGTCTGTAGGAGATCGTGGGTGGCTGCAATCGTTGTCCAATCTGTTAGCGCAACTGCATGGAGTGAGCGTAAAAATGGTGTGACATCAGCCAGTGCTGAAGTGAATATTGGTGATGATGCAAAAAGTGCGTCACTCTTACGAATGGCCTTAGGATAAGATTTACATGGTGCCTTAGCTTTTAGGGCACCTTCGGCATTCTGTAGGATAGTGTCCCCTTTTCGCCTATCATCATAACCTGTGTAAAAACACAATGTTCACGATTCTTTCGCCCTTTATTCATCTATGCATATTTGCAGGTAAATATGCAGGCTGCGTGACAACGTTAGTAAATATGCAGCAAGAATGGAGGCAGATTAAAAAATGGGATTTAGGAGAGTAGGAGGAGTAAATCCAACACTTTGGAGGCTGCACCTCTGAGAGTTTGGTCACCGACCAGATGCCTTTGCCCTTCAAAAGTGTTTTGATTTTGAATTTCCAGATTCTGTAATTTGCGCCATCAAGACTGATTGCTACTCTTGTCTTGATTGTTGTAGCCATATTGTGTTGTCTAGAAGAATCATTGTTGGGATATCAGTACTAATAGCTTGTGGGCTCTGATACAATGTTGCAAAAGCGAAAAACATTGTCCGGTTTTGCGAAGGCGAAACAAATTCTTTTTCGTTTTTGTTTTTGTATTCGCAAACGATTTTGTATCTTTGAATTTTCTTTTGTGTGAAAGCTTTTACAGGAACCTAGACACTCGATTGCACATCACAAGACACATTTTATTCTAGCAATCAAGACAGACGACACATGACAAGGAGAAGCACGAAAATAGAGTGATTGTATTATCAGTTTAATTTTTAGAGCGAGATCGTCAATGTCTCGCTTGTTGGCGGAATGACACTATGCTCTTTTGTTGTGTTCTGCTCATTGGCAAACTTTCATGCACAGCTCTAGTATTTTTCTTTTTAGCTCTACTCGCTACCCTTCTCTCTCTGTCTCTTACAGATATTTCTATCTATTCAGATCTCTTCACTACTCATTTATGATCCATAGAAGATAGTTTATACCTCCACTGTGTGGAGTTTACAAGATGGCTAAACGCAAAAATCACAAGACTAGTTAACACTAATCAACTAATCAGTTAGTCTATGTCGTTACCACTCGTTTCACCTGGGCGTGAAGTCTACGACTCCAAGCCCGTTGATCTGCCAGCTGGCAGTGCCAAAGATTCCTCTTCGTTTGTTTTGTAATCTCCCGTTTGCTTTTGTTCTTTTCGTTTCTTTTGTAGTCTTTCGTTTTGCGGTCCTGGAGGTGTGTTTACAATTCACGAATGATTCGCAAATCATTCGTGCTTCGAGTCAAGGCATGTTGACTGTCGCGAATTGTTCTCGTTCGACCTTTGTCTCTTGTTCATGCTGTGACAAAGTTGCAGGAGTTCACCATTTCTGAAAATTTCGATATTTTGCAGACAGACCTAGGGTAAACTGCCACAGTGCCAGTTTTGCATCAAATGAGAAAACTTTATTCCATAAATCCATAAAATCTTGAAGAAGAATATAAATTTAGATGTGGATTTACGATTATCTATATCCCCTCCCCAGCTTGCATCAGAATAGCCACTGAGCTGATGGAGTCGTTGCTGACATCTCCATAGCAGATGCACTAGTCCATGGTAGCTCGAATATATCTCATGACTTGTATGAGAGCCTTCCAATGGGTAATGCCAGGTCCAAACTCCGAGTACCCATTTTGCAATTCACAAATATTTGGTAGAAATCTGAGTCATCCACAACCACAAATGACTTTCTGAACACCTCCATAAACTCATCCCATGTGGTAGGTTTAGGTTGCAAATCACACCACCATGACGAAGCTTTCCCACGGAATAACAGAATAACACTCTCAATCTTTTTTCCTTCAGGAATTTTGTGTAGATTAAAATACCCGGTCCATTTGGTTAACCAATCATCCACAACTTCAGGTTTTTTCTCTTTTTTCTCCCCAAAAAAGGTTCAGACTGAAAGCCCAAATTTGGCGCAGAAAAAGTTTTTACTTGATTCAACAGTACTTCCATTTGTTGATCCCGTAAAGTGTTCATGTTGTTTATCTCATTAAGTGCTTTTCTTAACAACTGGCAAATTTACAAATAGTTCGGCATTGGCATCTGACTATCAAGAGCTGCATTTGCATTATCATCTGCCATATTGATTTCCTAACATGCAAAATTTGCTTAGAGATCCAATCATCAACTAATTGTGAAAAGTTCAGAACCTTCATAACTGGCCGATATTACTCAGCAAGGTCTTTCACTCATTTAAGCCAAAATTTTTCAAAATCAATATCAGACTAATTTAAACAACAATAACTTAATAGGACCAAACATAAAATCTACGAAAAACTGGGATTTTTTAAATCCGTTCAAAATGGACCAACTGTGAAAATCGATTAAGAAGATTGATTTCACAAATTCACAAGCATTGTCATAGATCGAGATCATTTCAAAACATCTTGCATGCAACTAACTTGCCATGCACAGAATTTTTCGAAAAAATGAAAAATTTCCGAAAAATGCCTAGTAATTACTGGGAAATCTACTTTTTGACCTAGAATTTCCAAAAAGAGCTACATGCAAGAAATCTACTAATCAAATCACTGATTACGCATGCAACATGCATCCAAGCATGCATACAGGTCTATCCATACATTTCTATCAACAGACGTGCACTACACTGAGTTACAAGCATGCATGCATCAGAACATTTCCAAAATTTTGCAAATTTTAGTTCAAAAATTGCCAAACTTCAGACGGCCATAACTTTCTCTACAGGACACCAAATTGGTCATTGTAAAGCACAGTACGGAGGGAGAGTGGGTCTACAAGGCACTTTTCATGTCACTCTACCACCTAGGCTTCACACGCGCGAGAAATAAATGCACAAAAAATAGGTAGGAGGGTGCACTTTTGGAGAGAGAATTCATCAAAAATTGCATCCCAACCCAATAAGACTTGGATCAGAGGTTACAAGCACTCTACTAAGGTTTATTAGAGAGGAATAGAAGTTTCTAACAGGTCCAGCAAGCAATCATAAGCTCAGATCATGCAAAAAATGCATTTTTGGCCTCCTTCAACAAGCAAAACTTCAATATGTTGGTGTCTAATGCACATCTATCCAGATTGGATGCATGATGGCTCAAATAAGAGGCAATCCATCCCATGTCTTTAAGCTTGTAACAAGAACCAACAAAGAGGTATTCATACTCAAAATCGTCAAAAATTCACTAATTTTTGGTGTTTTGAGCCCCCTAATGGAGTCTAATCCCTACCAAACTTCATGAAAGCTCTGGGACAGCTTCATTACATCTTTGAAAACGTTCATACAAAGTCTTGGCTGAGAATTTTGAGATCTACCCCAAAATTAGTCCAAAAAACCTTGGTTTTTGACCAATTTTGACCAAAATTTGTGGGGGAAATCCACAAATAATTGCAATCAGATCAAAATCCTTGTAAATCCATTGCATGAAAGCACTAAAAGTTTTGATTCTAGTCAAATATGGTTTCTATAGCCCATTTATGGTCCAAAAACTCCAATTTTTAGTCCAAAATCAATATCTAATCAACCTTTTGACTATTCAAACATCATGCAATCCTTAAATCCTATCATTTATGACTGTAAAACAGCAAGTAAAATCTGGAAAACATACTACACCAGATCCTATGATCAATTTCATGCAAAAACTATCAATTTTAGGTGAAAAATTCACTAAATTCATCAAAAAACCTAGGATTTCCATCAAAATTCATGGAGCAAATGATCTTTAGGCTAAAAGTACACCAAGGATCTAAGAAGCCACCTAATTGGATATGAATCACACCACCTGGAAGAATAAGCAAAGAGACACACCAAAGAAACTACAAAAATCCAAGATCTCCAAGCTCCACCTCTTGGTAGATGTGATCCAAGCTCTGATACCACTATAACGATCGCCAAGTGAAGATCTTCAAGAATCCTGTCACATGCGAACCAAAAGGACATCTGTGGAGCATGAACCACCCAACCAATATGGATAGGCTAGTCAATACCCTAACCAATCCACCCCCAAGCCACAGTGAAGAACACAAGAGAGGAGAGGAGAAACTGGCTCAAGAATCACAATTCACAATAGGAGGATGGGGGGGAGTTTCCAATGGACTTATTCTCCTCAAGAGAGAGAGAGAATATTCTTCCTAGGATTCCCATGCAACCTAATAAAAGGTAAAGGTTTCAGTACTATCCCAACCAAGGGATAGTCAGATTTACACCACCAGGATGCATAGAGAGAGATACAAGATTGCACTTATTTTCTCTTGACAAAGCAAGAATGAAACCTTTTGAAGCCTTTATTCATAATCCAACAAGATAAAATATAGTTGAAAAGTAAAATATAGTACTGAAAAACACCATAAAGCCTAACCACTCTCAAGATGTCCAACTGATACCTGCCACCATCCCACAAAACACAAGTGCACAAGTTAGTTTAGTGAGGAAGACAGGTGTCATAGTTGAGCGGCGTCAGTTGTTATTCATGTCCAAAAGAAGTTGTACTACTTAACAGCTTTGCATAGCATTTTAAAACATAGTCCAGTCTTCCCAATCAAACAGTGTTTTGGTGATAGGCCAAGTTATTATATCACAGTATCAAGGCGAGGGCCATGTTGATCAGCTTACGGGCAGTTGGTCCATATCAGTTCGTTTTTAGTAATAAAAGAGTATGAAAATTTCTAATTGTTTTTAATTTGCTTAGCCACTTGAAGTGTTCATCAATGCAAGAGTACCATGCCGATGGAGCTTTTTTCAATCCATAAATGGATTTGTTGAGCTTACAAACAAGATGCTCTTTCCCTGGCTCAACAAGTCCTTGAGGTTGTACTAAGTACACCTCTTCATCCAGCACTCCATTAAGAAAAGCATATTTAACATCCATTTGCTAGATCTTCCAACCATATAAAGCAAAAATAGCAATGATAAAAAGTATAGTCACCATCTTAGCTACGGGTGCGAAGGTTTTCTCAAAATCAATACCTTCTTGTTGCTCAAATCCTCTCGCAACCAACCGTGATTTGTACTTGTTGAGTTGCCCATTTGTTCCATATTTGATCTTAAAAATCCATTTGCAAGTGATAGGCTTCTTACCATCAGGTAGCTCAACCAAATTCCACGTCCTATTTTTCGATATGGCTTCCATTTCTGTTTCCATTCGCTGCACGCCACTCCTTGTGCTCCTTTGCTTCATCAAAAGTTTTTGGTTCCTTAGCCTTGAGCACAGAGCCCATCAGGGCTAGATTCATCTCTAATCTTGCAGGAGGTTTTCAATTTCTACTTTATCTTCTAAGCTCTCCTTGCTCACTTGATTCGGGAGTATCTCCCTTATTAGCATCAGTTGTTACTGACAAGTACCACTTAGGCACTCTCCTAGGAGTCTCATTATTAACCCTATCTTTTTCCATTGGCTCTTCCATATCAACACCAACTTCTTCCTTCACTTGTACTTTAGCTTTATCATCAAAGGAATCAATTGTCAATTTTATTTGGTCATTTTGACTCATCTCATCAAAAGTAGCATCTCTGGAAATCACGATCTTTTGTGCATTTGTGTCATACATCCTGTATGCTTTGGCTCTTTCATCATATCCAAGGAAAATACACTTAACAACTTTTGCATCCAGCTTCTTTCGTTTTCATCAAGCACATGAGCGTAAGCATCAGAACCTTGCCTCGATTCGAACTATCATTGACTTGCTCATGAAATTGTTGAAATGATCCCCGGCTTGAGTTTCCTCCTCTCAATTGATACCTTCCACGGCCAAATCTTCCACCTCGTCCTCTAACTGCAAGAGCTTGATCATAGCCCCTGATATGAGATTTAAGTTCTCTTGACATTGCTCTTCCTGCAAAAGCAATCCACCTAGTTCTTCATAGGTTGGAAGATTTTCTCTTGTGGCTATACTCGTCACAAACATCTGATGTGACTCACTTAGACTATTCAATGTCAATTGCATGATCTCACGATCTTGTATTCACTCTCCATCTGCTGCTAATTGGTCACGAATCTCTTTGATCTTCAGTATGTGATCAGCAATAGTTGCACCATCATCCATCCGCAATGTATGCAACTTCGTCTTCAGAAATAGTATTCGAGATGTATTTGTCGTTTCAAACAATGCCTTCAATGTATCCCATGCTTCTTTTGGTCCTTCTGAATCCAAAATATAGGGAATAATTGCATCTCTAACTGGTAAGTTGATGACATTCTAGGCTTTCTGTTTTCTCTTGTCAAATGTCCACTGATCTTCTTCAATCACTGGCCTTGTCTCTTCACATATCATGATCTCCCATAGCTCCTTTTCCATCAAAATGTTCTTCAATTTGAATTTCCAAACTGCATAGTTGACGGCACCTTCTAATTTGCTTGACTCATTGAGGTCACTCTCGCTTAGAATTGCCATTACTAGATAAATGAGTCCGGATCACAAAAAAATGGCTCAGTTTAAGCACACAACATGTCTCCAAATTTTATCACACCACCAAATTGTATATATTTGGTTGTACACCTGATATCGGTACGACGCGGGGCTGCACGACTGCTCAAAATTCTCTTTAGCTCGCGCGCGTGGATCTGATATTGGTATTGGTATGCGATATCGGTATGACGCACGGATGTGCGACTACTCAGTATTTTATTTACCTTTGGCGCGTGGATCTGATATTGGTACGGATATGTTATATATGTACGACGCGCGGATGTACGACTATTCAGGATTTTTCTTACCTCTGGCGCGTCGATCCGATATTGGTACAGAAAAGATGAGAAGTAGAGAGAATATAAGAACTTTCAGAGGGAATATTCTAGATTTTCCACTTCGGCGCGGCGGCTACGCCGCCTCCTCTTTGCAAAGATTTCGAAATGTGTGATCGTTCACAAGACAGAGATCAGTAATGTGAAAAGTATGAAGCCTCCTAACTCTGAATGGCAGTACTAGACATTGTCTAGTGTGGTTTGCGTCGTTCAAAAGACATAGATCAATAATGTGAAAAGTATGAAGCCTCCTAACTCTGAATGGCAGTACTGGACATTGTCTAGTGTGATTTGCGGTACTCCAAATAGACAAATGAGAGATTTCTAGGCAAACCTCTAACACAAATAGCACTCTCCACAACAACTAGGAAGTATTGTAAAAATCTCCCCCACTCAACAGATTTTCAATCTGTTTGATGCTGCCCTGGCCTTTCTGATGTCTCCGGGACTATGCTTTTCACAACAACTAGGAAGTATTGTAAAAATCTCCACACTCATCAGATTTTCAATCTGTCTGATGTTGTCCTGGCCTTTCTGATGCCTCCGAGACTGTGTCTTTGTTCTCCACTGATGATTCTGAGTTCTAAACCTGCAAAATACACCAAAGAAGGATTTCTTCCGTCTCTCCAAGCTTTTACCTCCCGTGAAGGACTTTCTCACTTCATTGTGGAGCCTGTGACAAGCTGTATCCACTTATCAGGCACGCAGGACTATCGCAGCTCTGATACCATGTCAATAATCAGATATGCAACATCAAGCATTCACCATAAGCATTCACCACAAGAAGGCGTTATAAGAACACACACAATCACTCTATCACACTACATCATACTGAATGTCAAATGTACAAATAAATCTTGAACCCTAACAGAGAGAGAAAACCTACGAGTAGACTAATAGACTAGCCTACAGCTAATGACAGTTGGTAATAGCTGTCAACATTAATGTATATCGTAAACAGTAACAATGAAGTTTATCATTGATTTCTAATAATATAAGGACATTACTTTGGATAGACATAATTAATCATAAGTGAGAGATTTCCAAAGTTTCTACAAGGTATTAGGGCAAATCCGTGCCATTCTAACCCTTTCGTAGAAACTACGTATCTTACGCATATCCATGATGTCTAAGACCGTTTTACTGGAGTTCCCACTATAAGGTTTTTGACAGGGGTTTCTTAAAGAATCAATTAGTCGATCAACTTTATGGATGTAGTATCTTTTACTTTAGTCGTTTTTTTGGAAAAAAAAAATTAGAATAGTGTTGAAGAAAAGTAGTATAAAGAAATGCTCATCCCTTTCTTGTTCGTGCTTTGTGGAATTCGTATAAAAATCGATAACGAAAAGTCATACCTGAATGTTTGTAGATGAGGCTTCTTGGGAGACTGCCATTGTTGTTTTTTTGTAAAGGTTTACTCTTTATATCATAATGACAAGAAGAAAGTCTTTGCAGTCCATAGCTATGTTTAAGAGTTATGTAAAAACGTTTAGATAAAGTGTACGGAGTATGCTAAACTGCTTGCTTTGTGAAATCTCGGTAGGCAGCATATCTTTGTCACTACCCATACAAGAAGTAAAGTAAAGCATTCAGATGAGAATGCAAATAGTTGATTCATCGTTGTCACTAAAGCATTCTCACAGAGGAATGTAAGGAAGTGATATGCCACCATCGCGGCACACTACAGAAATATCCACTAAATGAAAACTACACAATCTGTCCATCGTTGGACAGGTTACCATTTCATCATAAAAAGTTGATACAAAACATCCTTTGATGAGTATACTTAGCCATATGTGAGAATAATCTTACGAAAACATCATACCGAATGCTACAAGCAGAGAGCGAGCTACTGTAGTAGAATGTTGATTGAAGAAGCACTTACCTTATGGAATCTTTTGCCAAGTGATGAACTGGTAGGGCACATTTGCAGTAGTAGAGAGAGAAGCGAACTCTTCACGGTGTAGTGTGGAATAATCGTCGAAATGTCATGCAGTGTGGTTTCCCGGAAGGTACAAGTGAGAGAGAAAATAAATTTCCCTCCAAATCGGATTTTAAAATTTAAAAAGTCTTGTAATGTTTTTTGAAATTTGAAGTGGGAAATCCCTTTAGTTAAGCAAAAGAAAAAAAAAATTATGCAAGTTTAGAAAGTTAATTGGACCTTGTGTTTTGCGTCAATTGTCCATTTGTTCGATAGCAAAGAAGGGTAGAAATAAACGGAGGAGCATCCATGAGAGAGAGAGAGAGAGAGAGAGAGAGAGAGAGAGAGAGAGAGAGAGAGAGAGAGAGAGAGAGAGAGAGATGAATTGAAAAATCCAATAAAAATAAAACCACAATTTATTTGCATTCATTTACTTTTTTTCAAACACGTCATAGATGCATCACGTCTTCTTCTTGTAGCAAAATATTGCTATATCTTTTTTAGCAATAGTATATATCTTAAATTGAGTCAAAGCAAAGAAAAGAAATAAGGAATTGCAACATCTCATAAAAAATAATTCATTAATTAGTGGATCTGATATTAATCTAAAGAGGTCATTCCATATGAAGGGCACCTTTTCTTTCCAAAA
The DNA here is from genome assembly GCA_029204225.1 of Diphasiastrum complanatum. Taxonomy (NCBI): domain Eukaryota; kingdom Viridiplantae; phylum Streptophyta; class Lycopodiopsida; order Lycopodiales; family Lycopodiaceae; genus Diphasiastrum; species Diphasiastrum complanatum. The sequence goes on along the minus strand of CM055109.1, from coordinate 21,560,711 downwards.
CAAACAAATGCATATCATATATTATGATTTGCATATTTTAAATAAGGCCCTGTAAAGCTTCATAAAAGCCCAAACGGTTTCATTACCTAAATAAATGAAGGTGAACCCCACTTTAAACCTTAATAAGCTATTAAATGGCTAACTATTGATTAGTGCCATTTACAAGATTCTTAAGTTCAATAAACTTTACAGTCCATCATTCAAAAGCAATCCATAAGTCTTTGAATTCTTTTGGTAATATTTTTGTATTTGGCCAGGAATGATTGAGAGCTATTCCATCTTATTTGTATTCTCATGTGTTGTGTAATGCTGGAAAATGAAATGAGCTTAGCTCTTTAATTTGAAGTATGATTTGTGGCAATGCAATGTTATTTTTTTTCCCTTTATTTTTTCAACGTGATTTTGATACGTATCCAATGGTATTGTTGGTGACATTTCTGTCCATCAGATTTATATCTTTAGGAATCAAATTTGGGCAATTTAGTAAAAGTAAATTGGACAGGAGCAATCCCAACCATCAATCATTAGTTGGACGATGATCTTACTTCCATGATCATACCCTAGTAGGTATTCTCTAGACCAATGAAAATAAAAACAAAGATTAAAAAACTCATTAGAACTATAAGAGGTATGGTCGAGGAAGGTGGCATCTATGGCAATTGTGCAACGTACCATTCTAGCCAACTCTCTATAAGGTATGCTTGCACATGACTTGCATAAAGACTCAACTTGAGCACAAATTTGTACCACTCACAACAAGCATGGACTAGAGCAACATGTGTACATGAAACCTGTGTGATCTGAAAATATCGGCATCATTATTTTCTTGACATTTGCATAATTGTTCTCTTAAGAGGAAGATTTCTTTGGATCTTGTAAGTGAATGTATGGCCAATTATCAATGATTTAGGCAATGTACTTGAAATTTCTATTGCACTGGGCAAATATACCTCAAGATTATGTTAAAAAATTGAAAATCTCTTTAAAAAATTAGACTGTCAGCTCCTCTGCGTAGGCTACTTGAATAGGCTCTTTTGGTTTAGAAATGCTTGATTTGAGAGGTTTGGCACATGATATTCTGACAAGCAATAACAATTCCATACAACTATCCAAAGAATAGGGTATTAACTTAAGGACACACTAAGAGCAATAAAATGCATCTTTTACCCACAACTTATCCAAATCCATTGAGACAGCAAACATGAGCAACCACGACGGTCTTTGATGAAATTTATGCACTATCTAATGAATATTTGAAGTAAATGAAAACCGGATTCAACAAAAGATACCATACAACCATCTCAATAGCAAAATAACAACCATAGCACCAAAGTAGCCAGTGGCCTTCACATTTGGCAGTCACATCACATGTCAACCATTCTTAGTGCTTCTGCAAAATATTCTCTCACCCCACATAGAATACATTTGGCCTGTTTAATAAAAATTGTAATTCATTAGATGAAGAACAAAATATATGAAACTGAACTGATCTTCCAGTCACATGTCAAGTGATTGATCAATCACATTAGATATACAATACCAGTACAAGTAGAGTCACATTAGATATACAATACCAGTACAAGTAGAGCTCAAATGTGTACATACCACTCTAGCAGTGCAATCACCAACAAATGACAATTTGGACAAACAAAAATCATCTAGGCATATCTCCACTCCGGAAAATTGTCAATGTCAAAAATTTCAAACATCCAATTTCAACCATTTCTTTTGTTTAATTATATAATATTGAGTTCCCAATAACTATTAGAAACTTATTGACGAAATGAAAGCAACTTTCGGTATCAACCCCTTATAACCATTTCAAGAAAATAACTTTTACTGATAGATATGCTCTCTAGCATACACTGCTATTTCTTATACAGGTTAAGGTAATTCCTGCTCTTGTTGTGTTTAGCAGACCTCTACCTGCAATTTTATGAGCAGTGTTTTAACAATGAAGTGGTATTGCTGATCATCATGCTTCTGACACTAACTCCAAAATCTTACATGAATGAACACAATGTTGAAAAAAATGAAGAATTGCAGCACATCAGAAACTGTTAGCACTTACCTCATATGAACCTGGCAAAAAGGTCATGTTAAGTATTGATTTCTCAAAATATACAAGACTATCGTAGGATTAATTATCATCCTCAGCAACTGAGCTGTTGCTCTGGCAATTGCCTTTGGCAAAAATTTACTATTGATACATGATGTCACCCTTGAGGTGAAAACGAATGGATCATTAGAATAATTTGTACAAAAGTGGTGTCCAGGTTGTGGTGTAAGGATAAATTTAGCATGGGTTTTAATGATAACATTCGCTGAAAAAAGGATGTGCTAAAGCTTCTTTTGCTGAGAACCGCTCACAAGGCTCGTACCTAAGTAGCCCTTGAAGCAAATCAATGAGAGCTCCAGCAGAATGATCAACATGTTGCATAATTATATTCTGCACAGAAAATAGGAGTTGTAAAGTAAATGCCTCGTCTTATGCAAGATATAAAGATAAGAGAAAGAGGACACACAAATGTTAACATAGCCACATAGAGAGCACCACTAAAATTTCAACCTTTAACTACGGCAAAACAAGCCTCAAGGTTATGTGCCAAAAATCATACCCTTAGTCTTGGTAACTTCCTAACCGCCCGCAAACTTTCACGAGAAATGGCACCCTCTGGCCAATTGAGTTCACGCCCATGTTTAAAGTACTTCTCAGCTCTACGCCTGCTAACCACGGTTTCAGAGTGTAAGCATCTGTCAGACAATGCTGAGATGCTGGAAACCGAAACACATCTACATAATGAATATACTCACTCTGCCCTCTTAATCATGTGTTGAGGAAATGGACCCAAAACCCTTTCCATCATTGCAAGATGTTCCAAATTTTCATGGGTTTGAAAAAGAGTATCTCCCTGGAGGCACATTTTGATTGGGTAATCTTCAGCATATAAGTTTAGGCAACATAGCAAACCATGCTGCAGTATTCAGCTCAAAATAACGAAACAACAGGGAATGTACAAAAGAAACAATATAAACGAGAAGTATTACCGAACACAGTTCTACAAGTATACAGCCCACGCTCCACAAATCACAAGAATAAGACCATCCAAGCCCTGCAAAACCAAGGGATAAGAAAAACATCATTCACATGATAAACATCTAAAATGGCTGAAAGGTCTTTACCCAGTCTGAACCATCATTCTGATGTTCATCCAAACTCACCCAATATCACCTCAGGGGCCCGGTAATGTCTTGTAGAAACGATAGAGCAGTGATAACGGCTATCAAAAGTGGCACTTCCGAAATCAATGAGCTTTATTTCACATGTCTTAGGGACTTTCTTGAATTCTTTTCCAGATGATGTTTTCTGACAGTAAGTCAAAAACACGTTTCAGAGTGGCAATAGCACAAGCCAAGAGCAATCTGGCCACAGAGATGGGGACTGAAACATAAGGACAAATTACTGGATTGAAACTTAGTAACTACACCTCGCAAAAACAGCAATACCTTGTAATCTAGCACTTTCACATGATCTGAAGACACTAAAAGAATATTCTCTGGTTTCAAGTCTGTGTGAATAAGTGTAAGATCGTGCATATCTGCAAACCACCAAAAAAAGAAACCCCAAACTTTGATTTTGAATTTTTAAGCAACTGCAAAGCTTTATGGACAACTATTAAAAGCTACAAGTACAAATGTTCTCTCAATTAGAAATGCCTGATCAGGTTTTCAATAAAATGTTGACTTCAAACTCATGAATTTCCAGACAAAATTGGCAAAAGACAAAATGCCCAAGTACAAGACTGTTCACGCACATGCCACTGATTCCAAAAGCTGCCGCCCAAATTCTCGCACTAGATCAACAGAATATGGACGATAACTATTTTTCCGAAGAAAATCATACAAGCTTGGGCCAAGCTTTTCAAAAACCTGCACATTCATGAGTTTAACCCGTATTTTCATGGCATTGAGTTGGAAAGACCCAATGTGTGCACCAGCTACACAATAATATTGATAATAATAATTAATAGATGAACCTACTAATGATAGAGCTTTTACAGAAAAAGAAAACATTAACTCACAACTTCTAGGTCAAGGCCTTTCTTACTAAAACTCTTCCTGCCAAAGAAGCAGGTGAAGAGCAACTGGTAGACAAATCAAAAGAAAAAACTATACAAAAAGGCAGAACAGTGAGAGCTACAGAACGTGTAGAAAAGGTATAGTCTTTACCATGCAAACATGATTGCGATAGTCAAACCAGTCCTTAAGCTGCACACAGCGCCTGCAGAAAAGAAAAATGATATCAATTACCAGAGCTTAATGTTACCCCACATAACCATCAAAATTTATGTATTCTAACTCAAGTGGAAGTACCACTTTGTCTTAAACATGACAAAACGGACCGTGAGCCACCCTTGTCGTTCTTGGCAAGCACACGTAGCACATCTATTTCAATCATAGCAGCATCACGATACTTCTGAACATTCCGAATCAATTTGATAGCCACAAACTCCTGTGCTTCACGATCCCAACATTCCAAGACCCTGCCAAAGGTCCCTGCAGGGATCCATGCATATTTTCCCAGCACCCTCATGAACACCATGACCAGTGTATCCAAGACAGACAACATAACCCTACATGCCTACTGGACCACTAACTACACGTGTTCAAAAGGTAATAACCTTAACAAAGAGAGCACAGCAGTTGATGTAGAAAATTGAGAGGTTCCAATTACTTTAAAAACTATTCCTGTCTAGATTAAGAAAGTGAAATAGAATGATTAAACCAAACTTATCATTGTAGTAAAAAGCATGTGAAAACTCCCTTCTAGATCAAGAGAGTGAAATAAAATGATTTATCCAAATTTATCATTGTAGTAAAGAGTTTGTGAAAAATATGAAAGAGCTTACCTTCTCCCATTTTGCTGATAACTTTATCTGCAAAAACAGTCAAATAGTACACATAAGCTTTTGTTAATGGCTGTCTGTAAAGCTCCTGAAACATATAGATGCTAACAACAGATCAGTCATTCTGTAGCAAAATCTATCAAAAGTAGAATATCATATATTGATGTTCCTACTCTTTACAAGAAAAACAGACACGTCTACTTTAGTTAATTCGAAACAATAAAGGAATAGCTACAAAGAGAGGGGCTAGGGACCTTCAATTCCAAAAAGAGATGCGCAGAGGCGTAAAAAAACAAAAACGGTACAAAATGCAAGTTATACTAGATCTGCAGGACACCGTGACCAACAGGATTAGCAGGTATAATTACATCGGTATGTGATATTCTCTCCAAGCTCAAACATGTAATGTCCATCTTTATCATCTTCACGCCACGGAGGCGATGATGCAATAGCCCGAGGAAGAACTCCATCGAAGAAAGGAACAGAAGAAATAGTAGACCCTGGCTGTACCGCCATTTTGGCGGCTGCTACACTTAAACATCCTGACTGCTCGCTCTGTCCAGCGTAACATGCTGGCATGGCCTACACACACAACCCGCTCGTTCATCCTTACCCGTCAAACACACCCCTTCTTTCTCTCTTATATAATATAACCACAAGCGAGTCACGCTTGAGAAATTGGCAACTTCATACTCAAACCTAATACACCAGTATTCTTATTTTCAATCTCTTCTGTTTGCTGTTCATAAAGCATCCTTGGAGACGGCAGGGTTAGAGAAAATACAAAGATTGGACTAGATATTACCTGATCAAAATAGTCCTTCGTGACCAAAGGGCTAGCCACATCCACGCCTCGTTCTGGCTTGTTTATGACTATCCATCCCGTTCGTTGCCGCCACGGTCTGAAGACGCCGTAAGGATTGATGTTGCCAGTGGTACATCCAACTTCCGTACGTTTTCCTGCGTTTTCAGCTTCGGAATCATCCCACGCAAGCCTTGCCCTCTTTCCTGGCCTGTAGTCATATTCAATCCCAGCAGCCACGCCCCGCTGCATGTCTGACCGAAACATCTAAATTCAAACCTAACAAGAAGCCCAACCCAAGGCCTGTGATAAACGTCAGGATTTTTTACAAAACCCTTACAAAGATTACGATCCGCTAAAAAGGAACAGATTTAACTAGAGTAATTGCAGATCCGCGCGTAGTTGACACTTTTTTGCCCGATGCATCAAATCTTTGAGGCAACGCATCCGCTTAGATCCAAAGCAGTATGACAATGTTTTTTCCCTGTTCAATCGGCATCTCAAAAAACTTGATCTGGGGATTCAACATACAAATCATCTGCCCAAAACTAAGCACTTTGCTTGACAAAGAACCCGCGCCTAAAACTGAAGAGCCCGATCATGAATCCGCTCAAAATAAAAGACGAACAGATGCGACTAAAACCGAAGTGCTCAATGATAAAGCTCCAACAAGGAAAACATGTCCAGATATGGGCCTAAAAACTCGAAGCGCAAGCTTGCTTGATGAAGAATCAGGCGACACCAAAAGGGAAGATGTAGGGATGCGTCTAAATCGGAAGTGCAAGATGATCGATCCGCTCCAAGCAGAACATGTACGGATGCGCCTCAAACCGAAGTGCTGGATGATGAATCCGCTCAGCCAAAGGAAAGCCCGGCACACGTACAGACGATCGCGAAGGTAGCAGAAACGCAGTAAAATGAAAAAACAAAATGGGAAAGAGATCTTTGGGAGGAAGGGGAGAGAGAGAGAGAGAAAGAGAGAGAGACAAGAGAGAAGAGCTTCATAAGACGGCGACGACCAACGACGAGAAAGGGAAAAAAAATGGATCGATTGATGAGAGGAAGGAATTGGGAAAGCGGGGGGGGGGGGGGGGGGGTTTGGCACTAAGCCTTAAAAAAGTCCGTCCAAAAAAAAACGACCACCCCCCAAAAACCTAACCACAAACAACTCTGTGTCTATACATGTTTTGTGTGCTTTTGTAAAAGCTTTGTTTTGTAATGTTCATGTGCCAAAGCTGGCCAAAGTTGGGTGGGATGTGCATGCCTCCTTTTAGAGGTCTTGTTGGTTTCGAAAACACATGCGTGGTCCTGCTTCGTTTTGTAATGTTCATGTGCCAAAAAGTTGGGTGGGATGTGCACGTCTCCTTGTAGAGGAGGTCTTGTTGGTTTCGAAAACATATGCGTGGACCTGCTTCGTTTTGCTGGAGCGGAAGGCATTTAGAGGGTGGGTAGAAGAGCTCTATGAAGCTGTTATTCAACAAAGCTGAGGGCATGCAAGAGGGTCAGTAGAAGGGCCCTCCTTTGGCTCTTTCACGGGGAATGACATTCTAGAGATATAAATAGATGGAATCTTAGTTTCCTAGGCATGGGACGTGGCTCTTAAGGGTGTTTTCACACGTTGAAAAAAGGAACTTAACCGGCTTCACCTTACATAAAACATGCCATAAAAAAGAGGTGGTCGAGAGTGTGTGTGTGTGTGTGTGTGTGTGTGTGTGTGTGTGTGTGAGAGAGAGAGAGAGAGAGAGAGAGAAAGCAGGACCCCTCGCGCGCGCGTTTGTATGGCAAGCCAGTCAGTCTAAATCTTACTTCTACCTACCACGATTGCGTTTTCCAAGGGGCTGTGTAAAGGAATTACAAACTTTTGATATACCTTTTGAAAAGTACAAAGGACGTTGTACACGTCCTTGTACTTCTTAAAGCTTAAATCAAGGTATAAGCTAAAGTTTAAGCAAACTTTTCATAACACATGTTTTATTTTAAGTTTTGAAAGCTTTTTATGTAAAATTAGAAGAACCTTATGCCAAGTCTTTTAGGGAGGAAAGAGGAGGACAGGATGAACGTAATCCTTCCTTCTATATTTTTTGCAAGTACAAAGGAAGGAGTGTACTCCCTCCTCACTTTTTGACGCCACTCTTTGATCCTTGGCCCTTCCTAGGCTTGTAAATTCCTTGCACACAATAAACAAAAAAAGTCAAAGAAGGATTTCTCCAAAGGAGGAACTTCCTCCCCCCATCAGCTTCTTGGTTGTACCTGGAACCTATACCTACAACCCTATACTTTGGGATTGAGTGTTGGCCATAGGAGTCTAAGGTAAGGCAAAATGGTCAATTCGTCATATGGTTAGATTGTGGCCTTGTAGTTGGGAGATAGGCATGATCCATGAGGCATGTAGGTGAGGTGGCCCAAGATGGGTGGTGGCTAGGTGACTTAGGAGGTGAGGTGGTAAGCTAGGGACCATGCACATTCTAGGTGGCACTGTTATGGCCATATCCAGCTCGAAGGATTTGGAATAGTCTTGATATGGTAGACAACTCTCTAGTGTTTGAGATTGTTGGCTACGCCTCGGTTTAATTCCATGTCAAGGCCAGTTTTGTAACCATTAACCTTGAGAGAACCTAGATACTCCTATGGAGATATGTGGAGCAATGCATGGCATGTGGCAGATGAGGACTGCATGTGATACGTGACCTAATATTAGCTTGAGTCCATGGGAGTTTGTTGCATGGGTGCATGCATAGACCTCTTGCCCCTCATTATATATGGGTAGGAACTCGCCCTCCTACACTTTGGCTTTTGGTTCTTCATTACTGGTTTCTCTCCTGTCTTCAAGCATTCACATTCCATGGCTCGGAGGTGAGGTGTTTGGACATACATCTGTTTGTTGGGTGGGATGTGCATGCCTCCTTTTAGTAGACTTGTTGGTTTCGAAAACACATGCGTGGACCTGCTTCGTTTTGTAATGTTCATGTGCCAAAAAGTTGGGTGGGATGTGCACGTCTCCTTGTAGAGGAGGTCTTGTTGGTTTCAAAAACACATGTGTGGACCTGCTTCGTTTTGCTGGAGCGGAAGGCATTTAGAGGGTGGGTAGAAGAGCTCTATGAAGCTGTTATTCAACGGAGCTGAGGGCATGCAAGAGGGTCAGTAGAAGGGCCCTCCTTTGGCTCTTTCACGGGGAATGACATTCTAGAGATATAAATAGATGGAATCTTAGTTTCCTAGGCATGGGACGTGGCTCTTAAGGGTGTTTTCACACGTTGAAAAAAGGGACCTAACCGGCTTCACCTTACATAAAACATGCCATAAAAAAGAGGTGGTCGAGAGTGTGTGTGTGTGTGTGTGTGTGTGTGTGTGTGAGAGAGAGAGAGAGAGAGAGAAAGCGGGACCCCTCGCGCGCGCGTCCATATGGCAAGCTAGTCAGTCTAAATCTTACTTCTACCTACCACCATTGCATTTTCCAAGGGGCTATGTAAAGGAATTACAAATTTTTGATATAACTTTTGGAAAGTACAAAGGACGTTGTACACATCCTTGTACTTTTTAAAGCCTAAATCAAGGTATAAGCTAAAGTTTAAGCAAACTTTTCATAACACATGTTTTATTTTAAGTTTTGAAAGCTTTTTATGTAAAATTAGAAGAACCTTATGCCAAGTCTTTTAGGGAGGAAAGAGGAGGACAGGATGAACGTAATCCTTCCTTCTATATTTTTTGCAAGTACAAAGGAAGGAGTGTACTCCGTCCTCACTTTTTGATGTCACTCTTTGATCCTTGGCACTTCCTAGGCTTGTAAATTTCTTGCACACAATAAACAAAAAAAGTCAGAGAAGGATTTCTCCAAAGGAGAAACTTCCTCCCCCCATTAGCTTCTTGGTTGTACCTGGAACCTATACCTACAACCCTATACTTTGGGATTGAGTGTTAGCCATAGGAGTCTAAGTTAAGGCGAAATGGTCAATTAGTCATATGGTTAGATTATGGCCTTGTAGTTGGGACATAGGCATGATCCATGAGGCATGTAGGTGAGTTGGCATAAAATGGGTGGTGGCTAGGTGACTTAGGATGTGAGGTGGTACCCATAACGGTTGCCACATAAGCTAGGGACCATGCACATTCTAGGTGGCATTGTTATGGCCATATCCAGCTCAAAGGATTTGGAATAGTCTTGATATGGTAGACAACTCTCTAGTGTTTGAGATTGTTGGCTACGCCTCGGTTTAATTCCATGTCAAGGCCAGTTTTGTAACCAATAACCTTGAGAGAACCTAGATACTCCTATGGAGATATGTGGAGCAATGCATGGCATGTGGCAGATGAGGACTGCATGTGATACGAGACCTAAGATTAGCTTGAGTCCATGGGGGTTTGCATGGGTGCATGCATAGACCTCTTGCCCCTCATTATATATGGGTAGGAACTCGCTTCTATACTTTGGCTTTTGGTTCTTCGTTACTGGTTTCTCTCCTATCTGCAAGCATTCACATTCCATGGCTCGGAGGTGAGGTGTTTGGACACACATCTGTTTGGATGGATGGTTTAGCTCCCACTAGACGATATTTTTCCTATCTTCATCTTAGATTTCTCCTGGTGGTCTTTACATTGGTATCACTATTGGAGGGTTTGTGGATCCCAAGGCAGGAAAGTTAATAAAAGGACTTTAGGTCTTTTTGCTGGACTTTTAAGGTCGCAGGCCTAAATGTCAAGTTAAGTTGGGTCTCTTACCAAAAAAAACCACTACAATTTTGGCACCGTTGCCGGGGAGCTACGCCAATTTTTTAGTTTAGAGCATGTTTGATTGATGGTTAGCTTGCATTAGGCATCTTGTCTTGGCATGAATAGTGCAATTTAGTGTTAAATTTGGAGTGATTTTGTTTGATTTGAGTGGATCTTCTTGTTTGAAATCTAATTTGATTGTGGAGCAAGGGAAGCTATTTAGATCACCATTCTTAAGATCCATTTGGATCTGAGAAATAAAAAAAACAACAAAAATCGGTCAAATCTGCTAGATTTTGATCAAAAGGAGGCAAAATTGTTATCAGAGCTAATAATTTTTTACCCTCTTTAAGGAAACGTTTATCGAGTTGTAGCCACCTTTGATTTTGCTCACAAAAACTTCAATTTGAAGGGCGAACATTCCTTCCCTGCAGATTTGCAGAAACATCAAAAAAACCATTAGAAAACACCAAAAAACACTCAAGACCCTAAAAAATACAGAAAAAGAACCTTCATCCGATTCACTGTACATAGGTGTGATTCAGATCTATCTACTGCCAGGTCAGCGAACATTAATTCTAAAAATATAAGGTCAAAGTGATTGTTCATCTAGTGACTGATAAACCTTCACCAAAGTATGTGTCAATCTGACTTACTATTTTGGTTCATTAGTGAGTTCGGTGAACGATAAGCAGAGGCCACGTATCATATTGACCTATTTTTGTCAAAAAATATTCTTTTTGCAAAAATAACAGTATTAGATTTGTAACCTTCGCCGAAACCTTCATTGGAATTTATGAGGATACTATTTATAGTAAGCTACCATTTTTGAGCTCAACACAATATTGTTACCAGAATCTTGAAAAATCCATATTATTACCCTCGCCAAACTGCAAAAATTGTACTGCTTGTCTATCAAAACCTTCGCCAGTTCTACCCTAGCCTTATCTGAGTCAAATATACTATGTGTGAGTTCAGCGAAGGTTAATTTTACCATATTTGTCAAAAAATAGCCAGATCGAAGATTTTGTTGTAAAGCTGGTTTAGGTGCACCAAGGTGCCTTGTAAGACTTTAAGGGGTGGCACTCCCTACAGGTCCCAGAGCAAGTTATGAAGTCAAGGACTGAGCCTCCGACCAATGGTGAGCCAGCCAAGTAGTTATAAGTCATGAGCTAACTGTGGAGCTCGAGTCATGGCCTAATCAGGAACCAAAGTTGATTCTACCACCGGGACGGCTCTCGAGACCCATGTTCGGGAGCCAGACTGATTCTGCCAGACTTGCCAAGCTTAATCAACAAAATAAAAACTAAGTCCTGAAAAGCGTGCTTTACCATAAAGCATTATATTCTCGGATAGAGGGGGCACGCCAAATCACACTAGAACTGTAGGGGGAGTTCGGCAGACAAAAATTTGGGCAACTCAACCAGCGCCAGAAATCCAGTCGCCAGGTCTCAACTCCCTCTACCAGCGCGAGCCAGGCATTTTGGTTTCGCCTACGGGACTGGTCCAAGTGGAAGGACCCTTGCTACAATATTTTTGCATCATTGGCGCCTATGGGTCCACATCATCGACGTGTGGCTCACCGCTATGCCATTTGGTCAGTTTGGCGACCATTATGCCTTGGGTTTCATGTGTGGCTTGTCTTTGCCTTTGGTTACCTTTTGGGGACTGATTTTAAGATGACTTTCAGGTTGGTTGGGATTCCAGTTTTCTTAAGTCTGAATGGTTAAGCTTGTTACGTTTTCTAAGTTGGCTTTTATATAAGTGCATGATGGATGAATGTTAGACTTAAGCGCGTGTTGGAAAAACTGCTTAAGTCCCAACGGCCTTTGAGGCGTCGGCGCAACATGTGGTATCAGAGCCAACTAGTTGGTCAGCTTCGCAAGTCTCA